>JASDQU010739811.1:51688-71181 GCA_032191745.1 Picea mariana | reverse complement strand
TTAAGTATATATTACTCATTTTTTTGAAAAAAATCTTGGTCTGGAAGTTGGTAGATTCATGTCTTTAGATTTCAGTTACATTTATATCACCATCCCAACCGACCGCTTCCCCGTTTCATATTGTAGAAACATTTTTGTCTAATTAAATTGTACAATATCAATATTTAATATTAATAATTTAGTATTGAAAATAATATTTTTAGATAATGTTAGATAATTGATAGGGATTACTGTTCGTAAACAATCACAATCTTGAGGTCGACAACCCTAGATTCCATCTGTTAATTTGTATATCGCAGAACTCTGAGTGTTGTTTGGAGGACATGAAACAATAGGAGTGCAATTTTGAGCCAGCCAGCCCTCAGGTTCGCTTGTCAATTTGTATATCGCAGAATTTTGGGTGCCATTTGTAGGCCACGGAACAATAGAGGCCCAATTTTGAGTCCACCAGCCCGAGAACCCGCGATCCAAAAAGTGGCTAAGTATGGAATGCGGGATCCGTACATGCTCTATAAAATCTCATGTCCATACTTTATAGAAGTACATATTTAGTACGTATTACTCATTTTTCGGAAAATTTCTAAGTGCGGAAGTTGGCAGATTCACATATTCATATTTCACTTACTTTTATATCACCAGCCCGATCGAATGCTTCCTCGTTTCATATTGTACAAATTTTTTTGTCTAATTAAATTGTACAATATCAATATTTAATATTAATAATTTAGTATTGAAAATAATGTTTTTAGATAATGTTAGATAGTTTATAGGGATTACCATCCATAAACAATCGCAATGTTGAGGCCGCCAGTCGTGGAGTCTATTTGTCAATTTGTATATCGCGGAACTCAGAGTGTTGTTTGTAAGACACAAAACAATAACAGTGCAATGTTGACCCAGCCAGCCCGCAGGTTCCCTTGTCAATTTGTATATCGCGAAATTATGGGTGCTATTTGTAGGCCACAGAACAATAGAGGCCCAATTTTGAGCCCGCCAGCCCAAGAACCCGCCATCCAAAAAGTGGCTAAGTATGGAATGTGGGATCCGTACATGCCTATAAAATCTCATGTTCATACTTTATAGTACATATTTAATATGTATTACTCATTTTTCGAAAAATTTCTAGGTGCGGAAGTTGGCGGATTCATGTCTTCATATTTCACTTACTTTTGTATCACTAGCCCAACCGACCGCTTCCCCATTTCATATTGTACAAAAATTTTGGCTCGTGGTTTTCCGAATAGGCGAGTTACCGGATAGGCGGGTTCAATATTGTGTTTCCATTGTTTCGCCGCCTGCAAACAGCACCCTGGCTTCCGTTATCCACAAATTAGAAAACAAATTGAAATAAAAGAATATATACTATGTGAAGTCCAATGGAACAATCATATGAACTAGGGGACATTAAAATTCAAATTCGTCATTCTTATACTTGTGGTGAAGCTAGCAGTACAGAGACTTTACTTAAACATCCAAAAAATGGTTTTCCTGTAACTTTTTGATGCTTCCCTTATACAAACATATCCTAGAAACTATAAACATCATTCGTTGTATCTATTCATTGATTGAAGAACTTGTAACATGTTTAATGCACTCCATAGTTACTGTTGTGACCAATTTCCACTTCCAAAAATTGCCATCTGCTTTCTCTTTTCCCTCTGCTTTCCCTTTCTCTTCTTACTTGTTTTTCGGAAAATGTCTAGGTGCGGGATTTGGCGGATTCGCATCTTTAGATTTCCATTGTTACTTTTATATCACCATCTCGACCGACTAGTTCCCCGTTTCATATTGAACAAATTTTTTGAATCGCGGGTTCTTGCATAGGCGGGTTCAACATTGCGTTTCCATTGTTCCCCCGCCTGCAAATAGTACTCAGACTTCTGTGATGTACAAATTAGAAAACAAATACCCCTTCATCTCGTATGCTTTCACTTTTTGTTTACTTGGTACTTTTTCTAAATGTCTCATGATTTTATATACAGAACCCGAACTTCAATAATATACAAATTTCCCTCTTGACATTGTGCTTTCGTTGTTCCCCTATGCACAAACATCACCCGAAATTCGCGACATACAAATTGACGGCCGATATCTATCACTGAGATGCAATATGACCATCAACCCCTCACTTCTCCTGGGTATATCTTCTGCCCTTTTTTTTTGTAACCTGCCCGACCACTTTCCATACTTGGGAATTTCTTGGAATTTTTTTCGCGGGTTGGCAGGTGGACGAAATGTACAATGCTTGGTCGCAATTCTCCATCACCACTACCTTCGTACTTATTTCTAGATATGCAATAATTAATCTTTAATGTTAGTAGTTCATCCTGCAGGAACCATTAAGATTGTCATTAATGTCAGGAAGGTCGGAGAAGATTTGTCATTACTATGAATTAAACCAAGATTTGGAGAGAAGAGTGTTATCGTTTCCAAGTATTCATTTCAAACATGATGCAATTTGTTTCGTGCGCCAACGGGTTGGCGCCTTTAAGAAATCTCTAATTCTTAATCTCTCTTTGTCATCGCCACCACCTTCACACTTTTTTATAAATATGAAATTAGTGATCTTTAATTGTAACAACTCATTCTGCATGAACCCTAGATATTATCATTGATCAGCAAAAGGCTTGAGGAGATATTCCATTGATACGCATTAAACCATAATTTGTGGAGGGTTATATTATCCCTCTCTAATTTTCATTTCAAACATCGTCTGGAGCAAACAGAAATTCACGTTAACTTGTGGCAGCAGTTATGTCCAAATACAGTAAACACATTCGGGCATAATGGCCAGAGGTTCCAGTATTCCATGGAATATTCTTACTACTCATCTCCCTCCGCGCAGGAGCAAAAAAGGATATGGTCCCTTGGTACACCGAGAGATATATTTCAAGCCAAATAATTCCAAGGCAACCCTGCCTACTCAGAGAACCTGCCCAATTGCATTGATGTCTGGCGCAGAGGTTGATGTCATGGATTCTGAGCCGGAAGAAGATAATCTAATGGGCAATGATATGGTAATGGATAATGGAAATACAGAAATTGTTCCCACTCCTGCGCCCAAATTGAAATCAACCATAATGAGCGGAACTTCCCGACTCAGTGATGGCAGTTCTGACAACACGAAAAGGAGTTTCAGAAAAGAAACCGACGTTGAACACAATAGCCGCTTTGCAACTCAAAATTAAGAATTCTAGAGGTCCAAATTAGTCTATTCTGGGTGAAAGACTTTCACTGTAAAGAAATGATATGTTGATGCTCCCAGAGATATATTTCAAGCCAAAAAAATATTCACTTGCGGGACTATTGTCCTGTTCTCTGGATATACAATTAACATCTTCAGGAATGAGGATCGGAACTCTCATTGGTGCAAGGCATATTTCTACTAGTCATCTCCTTCCACCCAAAATGGACTAATTTGGGCCTCTGGAATTGCACGTGCAACCTGTGTCCCTGAATTCTTTTCGATTGTGTAGAGGTGGTTTCTAGTTGTGTCCTAACTTTCAGTTAAGGGTTATTCTTCCCTGCAACATTTTTCGTCTTCTTCGTCACAGGAAGCTTCTGAAAACTATCAATTTTACCACAGGATGATTCATGGAGGAGAAAATTGCAAGGATCCTACATACTGGGGATCTCGTGCCTGTATTTGTGGCAGATACATTCAATGTTTTGGCCCGAAGAACTGGGTCCAATTTCTAAGGATAGATGTACAATACTCGGTATTTTTCTTCTTTTTTTTTAAACGGATTTGCTATTAAAAAAAAATTCCTTGGAGCCTTCATTGTTGCTTCTTTTCTGGATTTAATGCATGTTCTCATTGGCATGGTTTGGTGGTCTCATAGTTCTTTGATATTGTATTTACTTAGGTAATTTGTTTTAAGATGGAACATCTAACAATTATATGACAATGTACTGTGTCAATCCACCAGGCTTTTATGCAAACAAAAAATGGATTACACACAGTTTCAAACCGACATTCAATTATATTCGCAATGCAGATAGAACATAGTAATACCAAAGTACAATGTTGAAAAAAAATCATCATTCTTGTTTCTAGACATGAAATTATTAAGTTTTAATGCTAACAACCCATAATGCAAGAAGTTTAATACTTAAGTTAATATGTTACAGACATGGAAGAATGTATCAAGAACACACTTACACCCACATGTTCCAATAAAATCTAATCTTCAACAAAACATTTGCTGACAATTAGTATAAAATGAAGTTCAATACTTAAGTTAATATGTTACAGTCATGGAAGAATGTATCAACACCCACACATTGCAATAAAATCTAATCTTCAACAAAGAATTTGCTAACAATTAGTAGAAAATGATGGTTTTGCAATAATGGGGCTTGTTTGAAACCAATCGTGCTTACAAAAACTGCCCTCCGCCTTTCTATTTTCCCACTCTTTTATCCCTTGTAGTTTCTCTTCCTGGTTACTTAATCATTTTTTCCGACATGCAATTATTAATTTTTAATGCCAACAACCCATAATGCAAGAAGTTTAATACTTAAGTTAATATGTTACAATCATGGAAGAATGTATCAAGCACACACTTACACCCACATGTTCCAATAAAATATAATCTTCAACAAAGCATTTGCTAACAATTAGTAGAAAATGAAGTTTAATACTTAAGTTAATATGTTACAGTCATGGAAGAATGTATCAACACCCACACGTTGCAATAAAATCTAATCTTCAACAAAGCATTTGCTGACAATTAGTAGAAAATGATGTTTTTGCAACAATGGGGTTTGTTTGAAGCCAATTCGCGCTTACAAAAATTGCCCTTCGCCTTTCTATTTTCCCACTCTTTTATCCCCTGTAGTTTCTCTTTCTGGTTACTTAATCATTTTTTTCCGAAAATTCCTTGTTGTGCTGGTTGGTGGATTCACACGTTTCGACTGAGTGCTTCCCCTTTGTCTAAATTTCTTCTCTATTGTTCTGTGTCCTACAAGTAGCACCCAGAGTTTCGCGATATACAAATTGACAGGCGGACTTGCGTGTTGGCTGGCTCAACATTGCACTTTTATTTTTCTGTGACCTCCAAAGAGCATTCAGAGCTCCGCGATATACAGATTGACACACAGGCTCCAGGGCTGGCAAGCTCAAAATTTCCATTCTTTGCAGATGGAAAAGTTATAAAACAAGCCACATACTACATTTGCGTCACAGAAGTTATATTAAAGGGAAAATCATTTCCTCTATAGTTTTGTGTCCTACAAACAACACCCAGAGTTCCACACTATACAAATTGACAGTCGGACTTGCGGGCTAGCTGGCTAAAAAAATGACTCGAATTTCCGCAATATACAAATTGGTAGATGAAGAATACAGCCAAGAACCAAGTAAACTCGTGGATCGTATTCCTAGTTGTTGTTTTCTGTGCCCACCACCTTCGCACTTATTTCCAAGTATATATCTTGGCAGGAAAATGGGATGTTTTTTATAGATGTGAATATATTGGTCATTCTTTTCCGTCTTCTATACTTATCCAAATATTCGTTTCTCTTTTCCCTGAACTTTATCTTTCTCGTCACTTATTCATTTTTTCAAAAATGCCTGGTTGCGTGCATGGGAGGACTTGCAAGTTCACATTTTCACTCCCGCTCTTATATCGCGACACCAACCAACCGTTTCCCCATTCCATACCCAAACACTTATCCAACCACGGATTCGCGGTAAGCGGGCTCTAGATTGGACTTATATTGTTCCATGACCTGCGAAAAGTACCGTCACTTCCACGATATACAAATTTACAACCGGACTCAAATCATATTGTCTTCCGTATTACGGTCTACCTATCATGCCCTCTTTTGTGGTACACATTTTTCACTGAAAACTTCCAAGAAATACAATTTAACCATAGGATCCTCACGTCTTTTGTGGAACTATTTTCACCCCATTTTGAAGCCTGTCTGTCCACTTTCCATACTTCATCATTTCTTTGAATTTCTTTCACAGATCGTCAGTTTGGCGGGTTCAAGAAATATTCAGTTCCTAGTCGTTGTTTCCTATGCCCGTGTTCTTTCGCAATTAGAAATTACCAATTATATATAAGATCTGATTTGTAGGCATGCAATTAGAAAGCATTAATATCAAACATCATGGATTGTCATTTGTGCATCGTCGGGTTGGTCCATTCACGAAAACTTCAATCCTTGCTTCCAAGAACGAGTCCGCCCGACCGTTTCCCTATTCCGTACTTAGCCATTTTCCTGAAATTTCGCAAATATACAAACCAGTCATTGAACTGCCCCATCATGCTCTCTTCTGTTGTACACTTTTTACAGTCAAAAATTTGGATACATAAAATTTGACCCTGGAACACTCGCCTCTCCTCAGTATCCCCGTAACCCTATTTTGAATCCCATCCGACCGCTTTTTAGACCTTGCCATTCGTTCCTTTCTCTCCCCCGTCTCCGTGACCTTCGCACTTCTCTATAGTAAAAGAAAAAAAATGTTTATATATATATATCTTGTTTCTAAATATGCAATTACTGACATCTAATTCTAACAGCTCATCATGGAGAAACTGTATAGATTGTCATTGATGCGCAAAAGGCTCGAGGAGATCTCCTATTAATACGTATTAAACCAAGATTTGTGGGGGGTTATATTATCCCTTCCGAGTGTTGATTTCAAAATCATGAAATGTCGTTTGCACGTCCTCGCCTTGGCACGTTCACAAAACCTCCAATCCTTAATTGCTCTTCACCGTACCCGCCACCTTAGAATTTCTAAATATGCAATAAGTAAGCTTTACTGCTAACATTTCATAATGCACCACCCATACAGATTGTCATTAATCAACAAAAGGCTCGAGGAGCTTTCCCATTCATAAGAATTTAACCAATATTTAGCGGAGAGTTACATTATCGGCTATAAGTGTTCATTTCAACCATCGTCTGGAGCAAACCAACGTTCTCATAAACCTATGGCATCAGCTCGACAACATTTTTGTGGAGATACAATGAACATATTCGGGCACGAGGACCATATTCTTATCACTCAACCCCTGTCGCAGAGAACCAAGTAATTTGGACCTCTAGGATTTCTCGTGCAGGTTGTGTCCCTGAGGTTTTTGACTGTAAGGACCTGGTCTCTTGGTGTGCCGATAAATTTATTTCAGACAAAAGAAGTATTCCACTGCGAGACCGCTCTTCTGTTTCTTTGTCACCTCGGTCTTCCGCTAGATGTTAAGATTGTCAGAGCCAACAGTGACGTTCATAGGAGAAGATTGCAAACAGTTCCTAGCAAAGCATAATAACGGGTTGGACCTCTTGCCCCATTTATTGGAAGACCCTATTCTAGTTCCTGAAGATATCACAAGCTTGGAGGTTAGTTCATTTAGAAATCCATTCCGTGAAATTGCCTGACTCTTTACAAGAATAACAGGACAGGAGTCCACAACAACTGTTTCTTGGATGGCTCTTTATATTTTGTACACAGTCAACGAACAAGCCATTTTTTATTAGGGCAAGTTAATTTCCCATGAAATTTGTTCCCAATTGTCAAGTTTCAAAAGAGAAAAGAAATTGTATATGTCGTCCTACTTAGTTTTTGCGATAGCACATTGCTATCAGTTTCCAGAACTGTCTCCGTCCAAGTATGTCAACTGGGAATTCGACCCAGTAACATTCTGGTACCATGCCTTGTGGAAGCACAAGGCTTCCCACTGTTTTTATGAGGTTTTTAATGGCTTTGTGTCTTTTTTCAAAGTTTTGTTGTTAGGAGAAGATTCTCCCCGCATATATGAACAGGAAACCAGCTTTTTGGGCAAGAAGGGGACACTTGAACATTTGGATAATTACATTGTGATAAGAATTTTTAACTCCATGGAAAAACCTGCTCTCCTTCCATGTCACATTACAGATAGATGTTTGTTGCAGAAGTAGCATGACACAACTACTGGTTGCATATATTGCAAAAAAAGAGAAAAAAATAGTCCATTCCTCTGCCTTGGAAAGTCGGGGAGTTCTTGTTGAAAAATGTCAACAAAGTTAATGAATTCATAGCGCATTCTAGTAACTTCAACCTGAGATATGTTGAAATCATAAGAGGGTTCGACCCCGATAATATTTTTCGACGACATTTACAAACACTTGCCCTCGGCGGTTTTTTTTTCAAAAAACACTTGTCTGAAAACATAGACACTGGTGGCAATGCTCCTACTTCTGATGTCGGCAACCTAGACACACTGCAAAGTAGCACTAAATTGTACAGGAAACAAGGGAAATGCCCCAGTGACAAGAGTGTTCAATTGGCGAATAGCACTCCAAAAAGTATGACATCTCGAAGCATCGCTCCAACGGCCCACCACAGCAACAAAGAAACTCAGAGTTCTTCAAATAGAGGAGGAGATAACGACCCTCCTCACTCTAAAATTGATAGTTCTCACAAGCTTCAAGTAGACAAGAAGAGAAAAAAAAATGTGGGACAGGCGGAAGAGATGGAAATTCAGAGTGAGAACATGGAACTTGCCATTGATCTGGATAGCATGCTTTGTTACCTTGATCAGCCCGGAGATGCCATCTAGCATAGTCGTACAATGGACATATCTGATACTAAAATTTTTGATGAAGATGAATCCTTCGTGTTCCAAAGCGTTGTTTTTGACAGCCAGTCCAAAAAATTGATAATTGAGAAAAAAGATGTAAAAAATAAGAAAGGAAAATCTCGTTCAGAGGTTGACCTTGCCAACATGTGGTTGTCCCAAATCTGTCAACTTCACAAGGCGAGTGCAGATGCACTTCATGATTCCATTGGAGGCATTGAGGTCGAGAATGCCAAACTGAAGGACTGGGTTAAGGAATTGGAAGAGGCTTTGATTCATATGCCATTGCTTGCCAATCCTTTGGCAATAGCCATGCCTGCCACCCCTGCATCCAACTTAAAAGGATCCTCCAGCCTCCTCGCATCCTGTAAAGGATATGTGGAGAATAATATCAAGAAAATAATTGAACTGGTTACCGAGGTGTGTAAAACATCACAAACCATCACTTCCCTTGGAACCAAGGCACATAATTTGCTCGAACATTTGTAGGTGGAGTTAAAATATGAATAACATTTCTATTTAAACACTGTCCTTCCTTTTGGCACCATTGTCAACAATATGACAGAAACACAAATAAGACAACAAGATCTTCCATCCAAAACCCGGATCGGTCAATTAAATGCATGCTGGAAAGAAAAAGTGAAGAACCTGCATCTCATTGTTCAGTCATGTGAACAAGCCATATCAAAGAAAGATAAATTATTCACAAGGTTGTCAAGAATAAACTTATCCGGTAAGACCAACGACTTCCAAGACCCCGACTTAATCGCAAATTCCTTTCCCTTAACTAGGCAAGAGTTCGATAAAGAGGTTGATATGTTTAAGGCGTTGTCTTTGGAAAATTTTTACAGCATCCTTGAATATGATCAAGATCACATCAACGACTGGCTAGTCGACTATTCAGTAAAGAATGAGGAAATTCATCAGACTCTATGTAATCTTTCTATCGATTTCCGAGAATTAGAAAATGATGTTTTCAAGATAAAAATCCGGAATGAGATCAATGTCGCCCCAATGAGAAGCTACATTGAAGAATGGCTCGAAAGGGAATTAAAGAAGGCCGTCGACAAAAGGCAATAGGCAGTTTCCACGATTCCAGCAGTTGTCAACGACATCAATGAAACGGCAGCCGAAAGCAAATAGCAAAAGGGCTCATATGTACCATCATTGTAAGTCTAGTGATCGCATCCTGCTTTGTTTATCAACCCAGTTATTCCACTTTTTTAAATAGAAATGTGTAGTCAAACACTTATACCTTTCAATTTATTTTTTTGTAGGTATTGCACTCTATCTTCTTTCTACAGTCATGTTTCTTGTACATATTTCTCTTATAGCCCGCGGGAGCTCCAATCCCAGTCTATATGACAAACGCATTGAAATTTCCAGTAATATGTAACAGACTTTTATTTTTTGATATATTTCAAAATTTCCAGTGATATGTAACAAACTTTTATTTTTTGAGATATTTCAAATAAAATTGTTTTCTTATCTCCTTTTAAATTTATGTCCTCATACATTTTTATCTTTCACCAGTCTATAGACAAATTCATTTAAATTTCCAATTTTTTTCTTCCACTATGCACTAATTGTATTTTGTTAAATACAGTCAAAAAATAAATGGTGCTATACATGCCACGTGTCATTTACGGCATGGATACCACCTGTGCTTCATCCTGCTTGCCACATATTCGCTGCAGTTTCTATCTGCCTCTACTACTTTTTCCTATCCCACTTCAACCTGGCACACTTAACCAATTATCTCTCCACGGGGTCGTGCCTTAGCGCTAACGAAATTTTATGCCTGATGTTTCGTGATATACATGTTGCACACAACATTTTCATGATATACATTTTGCACTGAACACTTCTGCCATTTACAATTCGACCCCATTTTCCACAATTTACCTTGTAACCTACTTGGCAGGGACTACGCTACCATGCAGTCTTGTTTTATTTTATTTTTTATTTTTTATTATATTAGGAATCTCAAAAACATGGTATGCACATAAGCATGTCTCGTTTCTTTTACAATTAATTGATTGTAATATTAAAAATTAATGTATTGTAATATTAAAAATTAGTGTTAATGTATTAGAAAATTTGGTTAATGGTATGCACATAAGCATGTCTAGTTTCTTTTACAATTAATTTATTGTAATATTAAAAATTAATGTTAATGTATTAATAAATTTGGTTAATGAAATTTGAAAAGAAAAATATATAAAAACTTTTACAATTAACTAATTGTAATATTAAAAATTAATGTTAATGTATTAGATAATGAATTGTAATATTAAAAATTAATTTATTGTAATATTAAAAATTAATGTTAATGTATTAGAAAATTTGGAATTGTAATATTAAAAATTAATGTTAATGTATTAGATAATTAATTGTAATATTAAAAATTAATTTATTGTAATATCAAAAATTAATGTTAATGTATTAGAAAAATTGGTTAATGGTATGCAAATAAACACGTCTAGTTTCTTTTACAATTAATTTATTGTAATATTAAAAAATTAATTTATTGTAATATTAAAAATTAATGTTAATGTAATAGTAAATTTGGTTAATGAAATTTGAAAAGAAAAATATATAAAAAGTGAGTATATGTAAAAATAATGTATAGAAAAATTTAATGAAAAAAGAATTGAAAATAAATGGTTAAGAAAAATTATAAAGACAAAAATTAAATTTGAATAAATGTTTATAAGAAAAGAAGGGAGGAATAATCTTTTTTAACAATTGAGGTTAAGAAAAGTGATATCAATATGTTGTAGTGAATATGTATTGTGAATGAAACTTGATTAGATAATAGAAGAGATTTATCATAGAGTGTCCCTCTAAAAGATGAAAGGATATATGTGTTTCTTCTTCTTTATGTGAATAGTTGGAGTAGTGTGARGGAGATGTTTTCGATGGAGTTAGATTTTGGGATATATAATTTCTTCYTTTATAATTGAATAAGCACTGTAATAAGAAAGGAAATATACATATGGTATTAACAATGAATTTAAGATTTCAAAATTATAGGGATCTTTAAATAGAAAATAATATCCACAACATAGTTTATAATTTGTCAAATGTGAGAAAATGAAGTGGTACAGTGATTTGGACTTCTTATTACATAATTTACATATACATAAATCATGAGGTTTATGATGATTGGTGTTTATCCTTTGTTGACAAGAACCTTAAATTCCTTATGATGAAAGCGAACACTATGAGAGTTGGTCACTAAGATAGCTCAAAGTGATGATGGAATCATTCTTAATATCAAGATAAGTACAATAACAATGATGAAGTCAAAAATTATGGCTCCCCTTATGAAAACCAAGTATACCTTAGACATGCTACATGAACTTCTTGCGTAATTGCTTTATGAACATCTCTTCTAGACACTATCGAATCAAGAATAAAAACATTGGATGGTGGAAGATTAACAATATCTTGGCAAAGATAGTGTAAAAGTGTTGCAACCTTTGCATACCAAGAGCATGAATGACAATTTTTATTTGAATGAATATGCACGTGTGCCTCCTACCTCTAACATAATGTCTAAGATGATTATTTTTATCCATTGTTTGGGTCTAGTTATAATATCATTCACTTAGTTTTTTTAAACATGAACATTTGGGCTTAGCTCATGAACAAAGCCACTTAGTTAAGTTTTCTTTGCACCCATGGCACATTAAGGTTGTCAAGACTTCTTGTAATCATGGATGTGATTTTACTAGAGCCTATCCACCAAAATTTTGTGTAGATTTTAACCTTGTACAATATTTACTRCAAACAGATTTTCAGTAAAAGAACAGAAAAGATACAATGGAAAATACAARCATTACACAGAGATTTKTCCCCTAGAAACCCAAACCAGGAAAACCATCATATTCTATAYTCATTCATTATGATACATTGTTTACAATACAATATACATATAGGAGCCAACGACATCCAAAACCMTAMCCCAATGATCYGGATTGGTCAACAACCATAATTCCTTAACCGGAAATAGAAAACCATCGGTAAAAACCATGTGTCAAAAAACTTCCCAACAATGGACACAAAAATTGAGGCAACACGAAAAACGAGGAAAATGTGATACATTTCCCGAGGCAAAAAATGCGACACTACTACTCGTGCAAAGAATATAACACATACCCAACATTCTCCATCTTGTTGTTTTCTTTGCATATAGGGGGTTACAGGGTTACAGGGTTACATAGTCAACAATCCAGGGCAACAATGCCCATGCATCCTCTACACCAAGAGAAATTTTCAGTTCTCACAGATTTTGTTAATGAATCTGGAACATTCTTCAAAGTGTCCACCTTCATCAACAACACTTTCTTTTCTTTAACCATGTCTCTCACAAAGTGATATTGAATATCAATATGCTTTGTCTTTGAATGATAAGTCGGGTTCTTCGCCAGAAAAATTGGACTCTGACTGTCATAATCTATACTTATAGCTTTTTGTACCAACCCAATGCCTGAACACAATATTTGTAACCATATTGCTTCCTTACTTGCATGAGTGGATTCCATGTATTCAGATTTTGTAGTTGAAAGTGCCTCTACAGCCTATCTTTTGCTCCTCCAAACAGGTTAAACACATACCCACTTGTAGATCTCCACCAATCCATATCTCAAGCCCAGTATGCATCCACAAATCCATGTATATCCAACACTCTGTCCAATCTTGGTCTTCCTTGGTAGCACAATACATAGCTAGCAGTGCCACGCAAATACCTGAAAACCCTTTTTACTGTTGTCCAATGCTCCTTCCCTATTTTTAACATATACCTACTCAAAACTCCCACTGCATGTGCAATGTCCGGTCTAGTATAGACCATTGCATACATCAAATTGCCAATTGCACTCTCATATGGAACATGAGACATGTCTTCCTCCTCTTCCTATGTCTCTGGACACTGATCCACGGATAAATTTACACCAACATGAATAGGAACCTTGACCGGCTTACATTCTTGCATATTAAACCTCTGCAATATTGTATCGACATATTTTCTTTGATTTAACCAAAATTTCCTCTTTTTCTGATCTCTTTTAATTTCCATGTCCAAAATGAAATTTGAATCACCGAGATCCTTCATATCAAATTTAGAGGACAACTGAGTTTTTACATCTTGGATAATCTCCTTGTTGTTTCCTATCAGCAAAATGTCATCCACATACAAGACCAAATAAATCAAATGATCACCAATTAATTTAAAATACACACAATGATCCTCTTTGCTTCTTGTGAAGCCAAGTCCCAACATATAAGTATAAAAACATTTCTACCACATCCTTGGTGATTGTTTTAAACCATACAGGGACTTTTTTAGCTTGCATACCAGCTCCTTCTTTCCCTTCACAATAAATCCTTCTAGTTGCTTCATATAGATTTCTTCTTCTAGATCCCCATGTAGGAATGTTGTCTTCACATCCATCTGTTCTAATTCAAAATCAAATTCAGCAGCAACAGATAACAGAAATATTATAGAAGTTAACTTGGCAGTAGAAGAAAAAATCTCACCAAAATCAATTCCCTCAACCTGGGAATAACCCTTTGCTACTAACCGAGATTTTTATTTCTCCACTTTTCCTTCTGCATTCATCTTCCTTTTAAATACCCATTTGTTGCCAATGGGATTTATTCCAGTTGGGAACTCCACTAGATCCCAAGCCTCATTCTTATCCAAGGATGCCATTTCTTCATCCATGGCCTTTTTCCAGAGATTTCTATCCTCTGAATCCACTGCCTCCCTAATAGTTCTAGGATCATCATCAGTAATAGACAAAGCAAAATTTGAATGGAAATCAGATGGAGTATACCTTTCTGGTAGCCTTCTTTCTTGAACCGATATCCTCAATACTGGAGTATGAGGATCTTCTTCTTTTGATTCATGTTCTCTTGTAGAGTTTGATTCATCATCCTTTAAATCAAACTCTATTTTCTTTGGTTATTCCTTACTTGGTAGGACTTCCTGTTTAACAACATCCTTCATTTCTCTAAATACCACATCTCGGCTATACAGTACCTTATTAGTTTTTTAGTTCCAAAGATTATAACCTTTGAGACCATATTTATACCGAATAAAGATATACGTTTCAGACTTCTTATCTAGCTTACTCTTGTTTTCCTTTGGAACATGAACATATGCCTCATAGCCAAATACCTTGAGATGTGTGAGAGAAGGTTTATTACCAATCTATACCTCTTCTAGAGTCTTGTCTTCCAACGCTAATGAGGGTGATCTATTGACCAAGTAACATGCAGTACCCACTGCCTTTGCTCGTAATTCTTGCCCTAACTTGACACCACTGAGCATGCACCTTGTTTTTTCCATCAACGTCTTATTCATCATTTCTGCAACTCCATTCTGCTGAGGTGTATATGAAGTAGTCTTCTGCCTTGATATACCACACTTCTTACAGAATTCTTTAAATTCATTCCCGTAGAACTCTCCACCATTATTTTTTCTCAGCACCTTAATTCTTTTCTCTATTTGATTTTCAACAAGAGCCTTAAACTCTTTAAACATGTCAAAGACTTTAAATTTCTTCTAGAGGAAATATATCCAAGTATTCCTCAAGAAGTCATCTATAAATCAGACATAGTACATGGATTTTCCCAATGATGGGACCAACACAGGTCCAAAAACATCACTGTGAATTAGCTATAAAATTTATTTTGCCCTCATTGCACCAGAGGCGAATCTTACCCAATTTTGCTTCCCATTTACACAATGTTCACAGAAATCAAAATCCAGAGAGTCGTTAGACATACCTTCAACCACACCTTTACCGTGTAGTAGTCGAAGACCCTTCTCTCCGATATGCCCCAATATTTGATGGCACAGCATAACCTTTTCTCCAGAGACTGTAGGATTTCTTTCTTCTTCAACTCCAATATCAAGAACATTGGAACTATTACACCCATCGCTAATAGTGCTTCCTTGCAACTTATACAGAATTCCAAACCGAAATCCCTTCAACAAAACCATTTCTCCTCGAACCATCCTGCAGGTTTCCTTTTCAAATATTGTTTTTACCCCTGCATCATTCATTTTTCTTATAGAAATCAATTTTTTGTCCAATCCTGGGATGTGCAGAACACTAGGTAGTGTTCTAATCCTTCCATCTATGATCCTCAACTTGAATTTTCCTTGGTCTATTATTTTGGTTATCGATTCATCACCTAGGAAAACATTGCCTCCATCATACCTTTCATATTCACAGAACCACTCCATTTGGGGAGTCATATGAAAGGATGCACCTGAATCAACCAACCATGTCTCATGATCTGCATGTGTACTTGAAGAATCCAAGTACACATCCCCTCCTTATTCCTTGGAGGTATTTTATTATGTAGAAGGATATTCTTCATATCCCTTCTTTTTCTCAACTTTGGGTCTACATTGTTTCTTTTAGTACCCTTCATTTCCACATCTCCAACATACCTTTAAAGTTTACAAACTTTACGGGAGATTTATATCTACCCTTAGACTTAGATCTCCCACTTGAGAACTTATATCTATTTCTTTCATGGGAGCGTTCTCTTGCAAATAATKTGTTTGTGCTCTGTCCTTCCATATTCTTTCRTCTCATCCCCTCCAAAAACAAGAATGAGACCACTTCATAAAACTTCAAGGCAGTTGTATTACTACCTATGGCCACAACCATACTATCCCACAAATCTGGTAAAGAACACAATAAACTAATACACTTATCTTCATCTGAAATTTTAATCTCAACAGATACTAATTGACTTACCATAGTACTGAAGGTGTTCAAATGCTCTACCACCGAGTCTCCATCTCTCATCCTCATGTTATACAGCTTCTTTCTCAGGAATAGTTTATTTACTGGGGACTTATACTGATACAAATTCTCCAAATTATTTCATAAATACTTGGATGTAGCTTCCTTTGACACATTCAGTAATATTGAATCTAAGAAACACAGTCGAATTGTTCTCTTCGCCTTCCGATCCATCTTTTTCCAGTCATCTACTAAAGTTCTTGTAGGTGCAGTACTTGGATATATTGTGATCCGTTGATCTCTTTCTACCAACATATCTTCCATATTGAGCTTCCATAGCTCAAAAAATTTCCCATTAAACTTCTCGATCTCCATTTTCGAATTGCTCGCCATTTCTTTTCACCTAAAATATCAATACCACGGATCTCCCACTATAAGAAGTCTTATCACAGTCCCGATCCAAACAACTGACCACAAAGGCATCCCCTTGAAGACAACAAAGCTCTGATACCAAATGTAGATTTTAACCTTGTACAATATTTACTGCAAATAGATTTTCAGTAAAAGAACAGAAAAGATACAATGGAAAATAAAAACATTACACAGAGATTTTTCCCTAGAAACCCAAACCGGGAAAACCATCATATTCTATATTCATTCATTGTGATACATTGTTTACAATACAATATACATATAGGAGACAGCGACATCCAAAACCCTAGCCCAGTGACCTGGACTAGTCAACAACCCTAATTCCTTAACCAGAAATAGAAAACCATTGGAAAAAACCATGTGCCGAAAAACTGCCCAACAATGGACACGAAAATCAAGGCAACATGAAAAACAAGGCAAAAATGTGACACTACTACTCGTGCAAAGAATATAACACATACCCAACAATATTCACAACAAGATCTTTGACTTCCCACTTAACCACAACCCAATGGACTTTAAAATAGCATGATTTAAGAAGAACTAAGGCAACTTTGAGTTTATAATATATGAAAACAAGGGGTGTTAAGTGTATCATCAATTAGTTAATTATTTTTTTTTAATAATGACAAAATTGCTTCCATGAAAATTTTACAAAGTGTTATATACATTGGTGACCCTTTCAAATTGATATGTGGATCTCAATTATCCTAATTGGATGAAAAGATAAAAAATTGTATAGCTAATTAAGTATGATCTTGTTAACTATTAACATTGTTACATCCCATAAATTGCATAGTCTAGCTATGATTATTGCCTAGAAAATTAGCAATCGGTAAAAATCATATACATATAAAGAGAACATATTAAAGAAAGTTTAACATAATACTCATTGCTCAAAGTAGAAGAAATACTTGGAATAATACYCGATTGCCTACTAAAGGTGAAAAGATTGAAGCAACCATTGTTAAAACACTTGTTGAAACAATGAAAGATAAATATGTGTTCTTCCAAGAGCATATGATGTTGAGATCTCAAATATCTTAATAATGTCTTTCCACATAGTAGTAAGATATCCCATGGATGTGCTTCATGTACTTAGATTAGAATGAAGGTGTATGTAGACTAGGAMAAATTGAGAAGTTGAGCTAAGGATGATTTGAAGGTGTGTTTGATATGAATTAYGAAGGTCATCCTTCCAATGTAAAACCTYCCTTCTTTTTCTCAATGCTAAAGTAAGGAACATCTTTTTTTGYGAAGTAACAAGATTGGTTTACTTCAATAGTTAAATTATCATAATGCATAATATCTTTCCCATTATCAGCTATTGCAAACACATAGTAAGGGCTTGTGTATGTGGATGACAAAGTCAAAGGGATGTACCTAACTATGAGGAGGGAATGGGGTACCATGAGAAATTTGGGGCTTGGAAGGATCAAGAACTATTGAGAGGGATATGACCAATATAGTTCTAGCATAAATGTTTAAACAAGGATTGATCTTGCATGAACCAAAATTTTGAAGGAGACCATGTTTTCCATGTTGTTGACAACAAGTTTGGTAGTGTCAAAGAAACACTTGAATATCATTGAAATTAAAGATAAGATTTTTATAATTATGGAATACTTTAGGTTTTTAATTTTTTTCTTCTCCATAGAGGAGAAGGAAAAATTAAGCAAGTATATATACTTACCACACAATCAATTTACTATCATGTTAATATGAGTGATTATAAAAACTTGATGAAATTAAGAGTAAACATGTTATAAAGTGAAATTTGAATTTATATATGTAAAATAGAAACTTCTCTCGAAACCACTACAATTATACCCAATTAACTATATTAAATTTTATAAATTACCCAAAATCAATATAAAATATTTGTTTTATAGTTATAAAAACAATGTGAAAATAAACTAACTAAGAATGTTGTCTCACTAATATTTTCATGGGTCAAACATCATAYAGTTATTAAACTCTTTCCTATAAGTAGTTATGTTGACATAGAAATGGTGTGTCGTGGATTTTCYTTTTGTGTTAGTTAGATAAGATTTTGAATACAACCTAGCACACCAACTCAATGACCCTGAACCATGGTTCCAATGGGCACTCAAAAAACATCAATATCATACCATATTAGAACAAACTAGTTATTCAAAGTATATCGGTATTCAAATAAAGTGAATTTATCACATTTCATACTCCTTACATATCCTTAATCAAGAATTTCAATGAACTTTCATAAGAAACCCCCATTACATACCATTCAGTCAATCCAATTTCCCATAAAACATAGGATATAGACCAGGTGATCCAATTTTTTCTATTGTTGAACTTATGCTTATACAGCGGGGGGGGAAGTGAATCAGTATAATATACTTTTTAATTTAATTGATCATTCATCAATCATTCATTAAGTTTAAAATAGTAAATGCGTGTAAACTCAAATCACAGCATCACAACCTGAAAACAACTCACTTTGCAGCATCATAGACCTCAGTCCTTCATAGCACACCCTTAAAACTCCAAAAACTCTTCTTGGGCACCTTTAGACAAAAAAAAGACTCCCCATATCCTCTTTTGCACCTTTTATCACTTTTGTGCATCTCAAAATTGATCTTCTTGCTTGGATACTCTTCAAATGTGCACATCTATCCTATATTTATAGTGTTTATGCACTCGTTTTTAGGGTTGATCTGTAAAGACTAGTTGGGTTGTC
>JASDQU010739811.1:8208-19725 GCA_032191745.1 Picea mariana | reverse complement strand
CCCTCAAATACTTTCCAACTAGTAATGTTATCTAGGATGGAGGGTATATAAATCAACTCAATAGAAAACCTATTTTCTTCAAAATCTTCTAATGGAGTGATTTTAGAAGCATCATTAGGTAATGAATAGGTAATCAAGTTTTTAGAACATGGGACAATAGAAATATTAAATGCGTAGAAATTCTCAATTAACATTTGCACTTATTGTTGATAATTCTTAAGATGTGGAAAACGACAGTGTATTGTGCTTTTAATCTATCTAACTATGATTTCAGAATTTCCAAACACTTTCATTTTTTTATTTTTAAATCAATGCCTTTTTTAAGACCTTGGACTAGGGCCTCATGCTCTACGGTATTATTGGTGTACTCAAATTCTAATATGAAAGAAAAGAAACTATGTTTACCCTTTGATCAATCAACAAACAACCAGCTCTAGCTCCCTCTTGGGATTTGGAACCATCAAAAAATAGAGTCCATACATCAGGGATATACTCAAAATCTATGTTGTTTTTATTTAATTTTTTAAAATTATCGGATCAACTAGATTTTGCATAATTTTAAAAAATGGTGCTACTTCCTATCTCACGAAAATTACCTACCTATAAATTCAATTCAGATCATTGTGTTTTGGGTGCATCATAAGTTTCGGCAATAAAATTAGCAAAATTAGAGTCCAAAGTATAATTTCCAAGAATTGGAAATTACGACGATGAAGGTTCATTACTTGCCTCAAGATCAGTAAAAATATGCTTCATATATCTTACCCTATAAATTTTGATCTTTGTTTGGCTATCCATTCCATGGAAGCCATAAGAATGGTCAATTTGATGCAAAGCAACCTTGTAATTTTTGTGACCAATCTCTATGGAGAAAGAGACCATATGCTTTGTGAATATCATATCAAATATTGGCACATCAGTACATATTATTGATAAGCGTAATAATCCATATTATATCTATTTGAACCCCCGGTGTGTATCCAATATTGGTGCACTAGTGTGTATTATTGATAAGCACATCGATGCTTTGAATATCTAAATATGCACCAAGGCTTCAAAATTATTTAATATGCATCGATGTGTATTAAATATTTTTCAGGCATTGATCTATATCGAATATTGGTGCATTAGTGTGTATTATCGATATAAATGCACCAACAAAAAAATCTCTACTAGAACCTTTAACCACCAAGAAATTTTAGTTATAGTGAAAAATCTTTTAAAATCTCTACTACCAATAGTGGAGGTTTTAGTGGATTCTTTTTTGGATAATTTTTCCCAATCTTGTAACACTAAAAATGTCCACTATTTGGTGTTTTCCTTGTATTGCTTCATTCATCTTCATGCTTGCAATAATTTAAACTTCTCTACAAAGTGCATCATGAATATAAGTAGTCTTCCTTACTAGACTCCAAATTTTGTAGCCTTTTACTCCATCTTTATAACTAATGAAGATACATTTTTATACTTCATTGTCCAACTTGCTCCTTTTCTCCTTGGGAACATGCACATAAGCAGCACAACCAAAAACTTCAAGATGTACAAGAGAGGGTTTCTTACTAGTCCATGCATCATGGGGAGACTTTTCAACCAGTGTAGATGTAGGGGATTGATTGATCACATAACATGCATCTACTAGCTTTTAATAGAATTTAAGTTCTATTCCTACATGATTATGCATATTTATTTCCTTTTATATTAGCATCCTATTCATCATTTATGCAGCTTCATTTTGTTGAGGTATGTAAGGAGTTGTATTTTTTTGCAATATTCCACATTGTTTACGCAACTACTCAAAATATTTCCCACATAACTCTCCTCCATTATCTATCCTCAACACTTCTATTTTCATGTATTAATAGTTTCTACGAGAGCCTTGAACTGTTTGAATTTACCAAAAACCTTAGATTTATTCTATAGGAAATACAACCATGTTTTCCTAGAAATATCATCTATAAATGAGACACGGTACAAATATCCTCATATAGATGGAATAGGTACAGGTCCAAACACATCTCTATGGATCAGCTTCAGAATCTCTTTTTCTCTTATAGCACCAAATGGGAATCCTTATTGGTTTTATTTACCATATACACAATGTTCACAGAAATCAAAATATAAAGAAAAATAAAGGACACCTTCAACCATATATTTATTATGTAGAGAATGAAGGCCTTCCTCTCCAATGTCCCATTCTTTGATGTCAGAGCACTATCTTATATCTAGGAAGAGTTGGAGTTCTATCAATTTTATTCTCAAGAACAAACTGTACCATTACACCCATAAGTAATAGTGCCTCCTAACAACTTATACAAAGGTCCAAATTGAACTCCCCTAAAGAACATTATTTCTCCTTAAGCCATATTGCATGTATTATTTTCAAATATACTTTGTGCACTCACATCTCTTATCTTACTCATAAATATCAGGTTGTTATCCAAACCTATAATATCCAAAACATCGAGAAAGGTTTTAACCCTTCCATATTTAAGCAATAACTAAACCATTCCACATCTTTTGATTTTGGTTGTTGAATCATCTCCCAGGAAGGCATTGCCTCCATTGTAATTTTTATATTCACAAAACCATTCCTTGTGAGAAGTCATGTGAAAATATGCATCTGAGATTATCAACCATGCATCATGATCTAAATGTGTACATGTAAATTCCAAGTATGCATCCCCCCATTATTTTAAGGATGCCTTCCCTTCTACGAAAGGACCATCATCAGATCCCTTTATTTTACCACCATATTTTTATCTACAATATTTCGACTTATGATGGCAAGATTTATGCATTTCTAGAATTTCCTTATATATTGGCATATATATTTAGATCTGCCTATAGATTTAGATATTCCCCCTAGAGACTTGTTTTTATTTCTCAATAGCTACAACTAGGCTATCCCATGAATCTAGCAAGGAACACACTAGACTAATGCACTTATCTTCTTCACAAATTTTATTATCAATAAACAACAACTAACTTACCACAATGTTAAAGTTATTGAGATGTTCTAGCATGGATTCATTGTCATTCATCCTCATAAGGTATAGCTTCTTTTGAAGGAAAATTTTATTTACCAAAGACTTTGTTAAGTACCAAAGACCTCAATATAGAAACACCACAACAAATCTAAGAACAACATAGAAAACCCACACTTTGTTATTATGAAAACCCTTAGGATAGGGTAACACCATACAATAGATCCTATTATGGAAGGGATCCTCACATGTTCACTTGCCTCTTCGAGGGGAAACCTCCTAATGATATACACGCTCCAAATACAATACTTCTTCTTGACTTTCATTACATTGTTTGAACCCATTTATATAGTGTTACCAACCACATAAGAACATTATAGAGGAGGAACCTTCTAGAAGTGGAACCTTCTAATAAGTCCCCTTACATTTATTATGCTCACACTAATATATATAAATACCATAGTGGATCTTATTTAATAATACAGTGGACCTAGTCTAAATTACATTGAATGGACTCCACTTTTATCAATGTGGGCCTCCATCCCGCCCCCCATTACCTCTCTAGCTACACTGCATTCCATTCCCTTTATGAAAGCATTGTCCTCAGTGCTTTTTATGAGGGTGCACAACCATATACCAAGGTCCCATGGATAAGTGTGGACCATAATGTTGAAGTAGGCTGGAGAACCAGGGTTCCCTATAGGAATGCAAGCCACCATGATGAATTAGTCAAACCACCACTGTAAACTTGAGAATTGTTTACAAGTTCTCATGTGAAATCCACGTTGAATATATTGGAACACCATATCCCATTGAAAATGATGCTCCAAATATCAACATTGATCATGTGGATCGAAATATGTAGAATCAGCCAAAAATTCATCCACTACTACTGAAGAATAATAAAATTGAAGAAGAATGTGTAGAGAATGATCTTGTTTACTCTTCAGGGATGTGCTCTACATGAGGTGGATTATATTCATAAAATAGAAGACGGTAATGGTTGTCATCCCAGAAATGACAACTATCCATATACCAATCATCGCAATCAGCCTCAAAATCATACCAAGCATATACTTCTTGAGTATATTCATCCTTAATGCCTACCATAAGATATCCCTCTTGTATGTGATCCAAGGACTTTTGAATATTGTGACAATTGTCCCTGAGTTATTGTAGACCATATTGCAGATGGTTCTGTAGTTTATGGCTCTCTTAATGAAATTCAATCTCGAGGGATTCAAATTTCCGTAGAACTTCCATGAGGATTCAAGAGAGAATATCCATTGGAAACAAAAAATATAATATACCAAGAGAATATATTAAAATTATCTATCCAATGGCATTGATGTGGTGGAAATTTGAGCACTCTATGAAAAGTTATGAGCTCTGCAGTCTCGCCACCATCACAAAGACCCTAGAAAATGGTCAATTTTAAATTAGTAATATATTCACTTCTGGAACTCCAATTCAAATGATTTTTTATTTGAAATGGGATATTTTTTAAAGAGGAACTCATATATGTAATGTTTTTGGACAAATTTGGCTTCAGTTACTACAACAATCAGCAAAATTGCGTAGTTTTCCATGGAAAAACCCTGAAAAATAGCAGATTTTAAAATTATGATAACTTCACATCCTAGACTTTGTTTTAGATTAAAAAAATGAAATTGGTTGTTTTTTCGATAAGAACTCAGATATACAACTATTTTCTACAAATTCCACATTGAAAGCTACAGTGTTTTTCCAGAGTGTTGCATCCCTCTTGTATCTTTTGGAAAAAAATCTACAAAAATAGAGAAACAAAATTGCCCCTTTTGTGGTCGAGGAAAGTGCTCTGATACCAATTTTTAAGTATCAAATTTATGCAAACACAATAACCACAAAACATCCAAGATAAATATAGAAAACCCACACTTTGTTATTATAGAAAAACCCTTGAGGTAGGGCAACACCATACAATAGATCATATTGTGGAATGGATCCTCTCATGTTCACTTGCCTCTTTGAGGGGGCAACCTCCTAATGAGCTACCACTCCAAATACAATATTTTATTATTTGTTCATTACATTTATTGAACCCCTTTATATAGTGCTACCAACCACCTAAGAGCATTCTAGATGAGGAACCTTCTAATAAGTTCTCTTACATTTATTATGTTCACACTAATATATTTAACTAGCATAGTGGGCCTTATTTAATAATATAGTGAACCTAGTCCACCTTACATTGAATGGCCTCCACTATTATCACTATGGGCCCTCCGGCCCACCCATTACCTCTCTAGCTACACTACAAACTTAAATTGATACAAATCCTCTAACTTATATTGTAATGTCTTGGTTGTAGCTTCTATTAATACATTTACTAACACTAAATCTAAAAGACATAACCAGATCATACTCTTTGCCTTCCTATCCAAATTCATATAGTTTTCCATCATCGTACTAGTAGGTACAATACTAGGATCTACATTGACCCACTGTTATTTTCCTACAATAAATTCCTCCATATTGAGCTTCTATAACTCAAAGATATAATCATTAAATTTCTTATTCTTGATTCTCGAACTACTCTGCATTCTCTTTCACACAAGAATCATTATTGAGAAGCTCCCACTGAAACTAGATTTATCACAAACCAAAGATGTACTTGAGCTAAACCTTAGCAACAAATGTGTCCCCTCGAAGCTAATAAACATGATTTGATATCAAATATAAGTTTTAAACCCTTGCAATTGAAGCAATGCATAGTACCACCTGAGTGGGCCTAATAGTTAAGAACATGTGTTTTCTCCTTAGAGACCACATGTTCAATTATGGAGAGAGTAGGGTATGTAAATGTGAGCAATTTATTGTTTGCATATATTTGTGTGGCACTGGAAAGATACCAACTAATCTCATTCTCTCTTTGAAGCTAGAGAGTTGAATGAACTGTATTTCTCGGGCAGACCTCAATGCGCAATAAATTATAGGTAAAAAAAGTAAATCATTGCATATATATTCTTAAGAAAACATAAAGTAAACAATGGCACAAACACACACATAATACACATGCGATCACCCTACAAACCCTTGATTGAGAAAACCAACAAAACTTAGAGCCACGCCTCTATCTTCTTCATTGTATTAACTTGACCGTTCACAATAAAATATTTAGATATTTTGTAGCATCCAAAACCCTAATATGTTAACTGAATTAGATTCCAACCCTAATCCCCTAACTAGGATTAGAAAAACCAAAAAAACATATTGGTTTTGCACCTAAGACACTGAGCACCTTGTGGATGAATACACAATCCACACAAATAAAAACATAGCACATCTCCAACATAATAATATACATACCAAGATTTAAAAGCAACTTAATTATAATAGTCAATGATTTTATATTTCAAAGTAAACCATATATGAAGTTTTAAAAAAAACATACATACATTATACAACAATAATATTTATATTATTCCTATGGCACACCATTGACAACTAATCAATATCACTATAAATTTATGTAAATTAATTATTTGAAATGGAGTTTTACAATTCCTTCAAAATGTCTTATCTCAAATTTCTCAAGTTTTATTTTATTTATGTATTAACTATTTCAAATGAAGTTTTACAATTTCTTCATAACGTCTAATCTCAAATTCCTCGAGGTTTATTTTATTTCTTAATATAATCACTATTTAAGTATTTTTATATTATACAGTTTATTATGTATAATCTTAGTTTATTATGTATAATCTTATATGGTAAATGTTACCACAATTCTATATATAAATATGTAGATATCATATAAGTAACATTATTTTGTCTTTGGGGTTTAATTATGCTAAGAGGTGTTTTTTACAGCTTAGTATGAGGGATATGTGTAATTTCTTCCATCTTCAACATGGAGTTGAAACATGACACTCAAAAAAGTATTAATAATAAAAATAAAAAAATCAATGTCGGACATAAATAAAATATTTCAATGTCAAATTTAAGTAAAATATTTTTATATCAACTATATATAAAGTAATTGAAAGTAAAGAAATTCTAATAGTTAAAACATTTCAATGTTGTTTTGTAATGTACCTCTTGGTAGGGTACCTCAAAAATTTGCATTCTTGGGTTCATCTCGAAAATTCTAATACCAATTAAATAATGCAAGAAATGTAATGCAAGCACATGAAGCATTCAAGATTCATAGTAACGATTACAAGCTCATGCATAATTCAAGAAATCACAAAGTAATCATATGTTCATGCAAGATACAACATTATAACATAATTAACACAGCATAAATCATAAACACAAGAACATATAACGCAACGGAAAAATATGAAGTATAGAGAACTTGTCTTCAAATAAAATATTCATCGATTGGCTACAGACGTCGAACATTCTACCCAACATTAGGCTTTGTTGTGCATTCACTCTCTACAACAGGCCACCCTTGAAATGAGGCTATGAATCCATAAAGACGGGTGCCTAGGACAACTCTAAAACACACACATCAGTCAGCTATCAAGCTCTCACAATTTACTCAACCACACAGCAAATCCCATCTTACCAACTCTCTTCCCCCCTCATCCCACACGACCCACATAAATGAACCCTCTTCTCTACAATGTAATCCTTCAAGTTATTCCACTTATTTCCAAGGCTCCAGTGCTACTGGCTTGGAAATATCAATGTTGGGAGCTCCATGTATTCTCGGATATGGATAGTTGTTTCACAACTGCCATCATTCTCATGCACACATGCATTAATTTCTTGTTGGAATAACCAATATTTACCAACAACCAACTATCAATGGATCTCTACCTCCAACATTTCATTCCCAAGCCAAAAAACAATAACAAGAGTCAGAAAGAATAAATGAGGAACGAGTGGTGGATGAGAGAGGAACGCCCAACAACCAAAATCATGATTCATATATTTGCATGCAATAATGCACCATGTGGCTTCCCCAAGAAGCTCACATAACCACTTTCTCAACTAATTCCAAGATGGGTTTAATAAAATATAATAAATTGGCTTAGCCCCTTTATCCCCCTCTCTTGGGGAATTGTATCCCCTATGACTTTGTCCTTATTTGTCTTGCAACCAGCGATGCATTTTTATTATTAATATTCAAAGTATTACATTGCTAAGCTCTCTGGCCTTTCCACTTTACAAGCACTCTAGCCTTTCATCAATTAACAAAAATACATTATTAATCTAGGGAACTCAAAACTGGGATATCACCCCCCCATCTTTATTTTGGCATTGTTCTTAGTGCATATCACCATGCATGTGTACATATAGACATAATTTTTATCAAAAATTCAAAAATAACTACAAGTATGCCTCCTGCATTATATCTTCCAACTCCTATGTCACTTCTTCAAGGTTGTAGCATTTCCACTAGACCTTTACCTGCCCTATGGCTTTGTTCCAAAGAACCATGACCTTCATATCCAATATATGCATGGGTTGTACCTAGAAGTATCCTTCTGGATCCACCTAAATCGAAGTCCAATCAATGACATGGTTAGGATCATGCACATAATTTTTAAGAAAATATACATGAAATACATTATTCACATTCATGGAAGCAAGCAATGCAAGTATGTATGCAACTAGTCTTATTTTGTCCAATATTTCAAATGGACCACAAAATATGGTTTCTAGCTTGGTACAACAACCTAACTTTAGTGACATTTTCCTAGGATTCGCTTTTGAAAATACATGCTCTCCCTCTTTAAATTCCCTAGCTATCATTCTCTTAACTACATAGTTATTTTTCCTATCTTGTGTTGCTTTCAAATTATGCTTAATTTTAACCATTTGTTCTTCCATCTCCTTGAGCAATTTTGGCCCAAGTACTACTTTAGTTGTTGGGTTGTCCCAACTTACAAGAGTATTGTATTTTCTACCACACAGAGCTTCAAGTGGGCTCATATTCATCTTCAATGAAGCTTGATACCCATTGTTTTAGGAAAGATCAACCAAATGAAAATAATCTTCCCACTTAGATGGTGTATCCATCACATACATTCTTAACATGTTTTTAATCACTTGGTTGACTCTCTTTATTTTTTCATCTGACTATGGATGGCATGTTGTACTAAAAATTTATGTTTGTACCAAATCCCTTAGACAATCCTCTCCAAAATCTTGAAGTAAACTTTGAATCTATGTCTGGAAAAATTTCCTTAGATACTCCATGCAACCTAGCGATTTCCTTCATGTAAATGTATGCAATATTAATTGTCTTATGACTTAATTTCATTGGAATAAAATGGGAAACCTTTATTAATTTATCCACCACTACTAGTGGTGAATCGTGTTTCCTTTTTGTCCTAGTAATTTAGTGATAAAATCCATGGTTACCACTTCCCATTTCCGCTCTGGAATTGGTAATCATTGTCAAACATATGGTGTTTCCTTCTTATTGCTGCAATTATTTTTTGGTAACCAAGATGTCCAACATATGGAACATTATGCATTTCCTTTAACACAAACTTCCTTAGTTCTCCTAAATTAGGAACACAAATTTTTTTTATTCATAAGTATTACATCTTCTCTCATCTTATACTCTTTAAATTTGTGTTGTACATCTTCCTTTTGTAATATTTCTTTTACCTATATGTAATGTTGGCCTGTAACAACAACATCTAAATTTTGCTCTTTAAATTTGAGCTATGCATACTAATGGATGTAGAATGCATGATATGTACCCTTATGTTAAGTGCGTAAGAAACTTTATTTTATTTTCCTTTGATAAGCTTGATGTCAAAGTCATACTCACTTAAAAATTCCAACCATCTAGTTTTCCTAGCATTTAAATTTGGTTGTTCAAACAGATATTTCAAACCAATGTGGTATGTCCTAAAATTCAAATTCCTTCCCCATTAAGTAATTCCTCCACATATTCAATGCATGAACTATGGAAGCAAGTTCCAAATCATGTGTGGAATTTTATCTAATGTTCTTTAAGATGTATGGGCTCATAACCAATGACATGTCCATTCTAAGTGAGGACTCCACCAAGTCCTTCTTTGCATGCATGTGTTCATATCACAAAAATTTTATTTGGATCAATAATCTTCAAAATAGGTGCACTAGTAAGTAACTCTTTCAATAAATGAAAACTTTATTCACACTCTATTGTCCATTCAAACCTAGTTCCCTTATTTGTAAAGAAGTGATGGGATGAGAAATATTATAGAAACCTACTATAAACCTCTTGTAGTATCCATCTAATCCCATAAAAGATATTACTTCTGAAACATTATTTACTGTTATCCATCCCCTAATAGCTTCAATCTTCTCTGGATCTACTGTTATACCTTCTTCTGAAATCTTGTGCCCCAAATAATGGATCTTCTCTTAGTAAAACGAGCACTTGCTTAGCTTGGCATACAATTGATGCTCCCTTAGCATTTGCAACACCATTCTCAAGTGTTTTTCATGTTCCTCCTCTGACTTGGAATAAACAAGTATGTCATCCAAGAACACAATGAAAAACTTATCGAGATAGTTTCTAAATGTGTCATTCATTAAGCACATAAAGACAGTTGGTGCATTGGTCAATCCAAATGGCACCACTACAAATTCAGAATGCCCATACATGGTTCTAGAAATTGTCTTACTGATGTCTCCTTTCTTGATTCTCACTTGGTGTGATCCATGTAGATCTAAGAATGCTCAAAAATTGATCATCTCAAGTTCTAAGAATTCATTGCATAGATCTTGATGAGAGATTTCCAATGGTGCGTAAATCACCTCTAATGGACATCGTATGAGAAAGTTATGGCTTTTCAATTTTTTGGAAAAATAGGGCAGAAGGAAAAAATAGCGGTGCCACGTGGAAATCCCATTGTATGACACATGGACCATCCGTACAACTAACAGGACATAGAGTCATGTCATGATGATGTCATCATGATGACATGGCATCACAAGAGACTACCATGTGTCACTCAGATTTGGCATTTTTGGCACCCAGTTGGACCAATAAAAAGTTTTTGCATGTCATTTGTATGATAATGTGGAATTTGTATGGTCCACGAGGCACCACTGAAAGGGTGACACGTGGTAGGACATACAGTGATGTGGAAAGTGACAGGTGGCACCATATAGGTGACATGGTAGGTGACTGGACCAGTGAGAAGTCGGTTGACAAGCGTATGGTGGTGTTGGCATGGACCAATTAGAGAGTGCCACATGGAACTCTCTGATTGGCCCAGTTGTTTCAAGGAGTATCAAAAATTAGTTGGGGCCGACGGGAATTGAACCCATAACCTCTAGCATGCAAACCAACGGTCTTAACCAATTGTGCTAACCATATCCATTCAATATTCCATCGAGGGTTTTGTATTTAAAGTTGTATTGGTTATATATACCATGAATAGGGCATCGTTCAAGATCAACCCGGTGAACTTTGAACCAACCCCAAATATTTAATATAAAACTTCAACCAATGCACCAACACGTGTTACTGGTTAAGCCCACCAAAAAAAAATGTGTTTAAGTTAAGTTAATGCTAATCTTTGTGTATAGT
>JASDQU010739810.1:321497-337116 GCA_032191745.1 Picea mariana | reverse complement strand
TATTATTATTGAGAAACAATGGAAAACCCTAAACATCCAAAGACCTAACCCTAGGAGATGAAACGCCAAGACTATGGGCCCTGTTTGGGTAAGTTGGTACATCAACTTCCTGGGGACGTAACTTTGGCATACGATCTTCGTTTGACGCGTTCCATACCTTGTTAGAAAGATATATCCAAGGAATACAACTTTTGGGTGAGCACCATGAAGCAATTTTGCTCCCCATTTTCCCAAAAAATGTCGTTTAAGGCCCCAAAATGGCTCTGGAAGTTCAGGACCCGAAAAACTGCTAAAAATAGTAAACTGTGCGAAAAATGAAAAACTGAAAGAAGCAATGGTGGGGGTCCAAGTGGAATAGGTGGGTGGCCACCAATATCCACCTAGATCAATGCGTCCCTTGAATAATCATCAACTAGTTGTTATTACTATTTACTTATTATATGCTATAGTTAATAATAATATTACTAATTATTATCTTTTAGAGAATGTCTTCTCGATGTTGTCCAAACATCAACAGATTATAGGAGAAGGGATTCAAGTATTTTCCCTGCGGGAATTTTGGAAAGGATTCACAGGTGGTTCAGCCAAGAAGGAGCATGCATCCGCAAAATTTTCCATCTCAAAGTAGGAATAAACCAGCAAAGCAAACAAGGGAAAGAACAAAGGATCCCAAGAAAGGACCCTTGCAATGTTTGGGATGTGGAGAGGCACATCTATTGAGGGATCGTCCCCACTTCCAACATGGAAATAGAAGAGTGTACAACATACAGAAGGTAGCTACAGTCAATGACATAGCCAGGAGTGTTCCAAGGATCTATGCAGTAGTAGAAAATCGACAAGCAGATCGCCAAGCCTTTGTGGTGGAATTGGAAGGTATTTTAAATCAACAACCAATCTCTGTTTTAATTTTCCCAAGATATAATCTTAGTTATATCTCACCTTGAGTGGTTGAGGCATGTTCATTACAAATAAATAAGCATGCTAAATCGTGATTATTTCAGTTAGCCATTGGAACAAAGAGGAAGATGGCGGAGGTAGTGGAAGCTTGTCCAATTGGGATGGAAGGATTTCAGACCCAAGCGGTTCTAAATACCCTACCCCTTGGTCCTTATGATGTTTTGTTGGGAACAGATTAGTTAGTCACCCATAAGGAAAAATTAAATTGTTACGAGAAAAATTTAGAATGTGAAGATAACTTCCAATAGTTGAAGCATTTTGTTGGCCCTTGACCAAGTTTTGAGGAAACATTGGTCTTTTTTTACCACTTTTGGGACTTGGACAACCTGGTCGAAGATGGAGCACCCAGGTGGAGCTGAGATTGTGGGATCTCACTTGTTTTGCGGGCTTGTGGACCTAGCGAAGGGTTTACTAGGGTTTATGTAATGGGTTATGGGATGTCGGCCCATGAGGTTACCCATGATTAAGAATTTTTGTAAATGTATAAATAAGTAGATAAGCGATGTAAGAAGTAGGGTTGGATATGTGCACAATATGTTGTAAGTGTTAATGTTGGCTTAGTGCAATAGGTTTTAAGTTTCTTTGTGCAAACAGACTATGTAGAGTGAGGCTCTATGCCTTGACCTGATTTTGGGAAGGAGGATCTGGCGTGAAGCGCGCAGATCTCCTGTCCTCTGCGGAGTTTGTCTCTGTGGCTTTGTTCACATGAGAAATGAAATGTAAGAGGATTGAAGACTAATAAATAATAATAAGAAGTTGGTGGACCTAGGACCACACTGGAGTGAACCACATATATTGATGCAGGCCCCCCCTCTCTCCTAAGGGTTGTGCGACCTCCCAGTCTAGGATCGATCAAGAAACCGAGTCTAATTGACTCTTCAGTCCCTCAAGGACCTTCAATCAACTAAATAGGCCCCCTTCTTCTTAAGACATAGGTTCTATGGAACCCGCGGGCTCCTCCTTAACATTTTTAAAGGTTTAGCATATTCAGGCACTATCTCTCCTGGTTAAGCCCCTCCCTCTATGTGACTAAGGCTGTGACCAGTCGCCTAAACGAAAGGTGCTTTGTGATTTCGCATTTCATGACTTTGTGTCTCATGAAGCTCACTTTCTCATCCTCCTGAACCCCAAACTTCTGAGTTCTGCTTGTCAGATCAATGGTCCACAATCCTCGCGATCCAACAATCTAGATCTCCTTTTTGCGTATCGGGAGTTTGTGTTTCATGAAGGTGGAAGGCTGATCACTTCTCTCCTCCAATCCCTAATATCCTGAAATTCATGTGCACTAGATCAACGACTCACAACCCCCTATGATCATATGGCTCGTATCAACTCTTTATGAGTTGGGACTTCATGTTTTGCGAAGTTGGAAGACCACTCACCTCCCTTCTCTCGATAGTCGAACTCCCTATATATCCCTTTTCTTTGAAAGCATTCAACAGTCCATATCCTTACTCGATCCGATGGCTCAGATCAAATAGGGATTTCACGACTCGCGAGTTCTTATAACTCAGCCTTTGACCTCTCCGAGTCCTGAGTCAACAAAATGTTGATCTCTCGCCACGTGTCCCGTCTTGATGGATGGTTCCGATGATTTCAGAACTTCATAAGTCTGATTCTCCTGTACACTTTCAGATCTTTAATGTTAGTGCACTTTACCTTGATCGGATGGCTATGATCTTTAGGTGCTCATATCAAATGGTCGAGACCCTTTCTTCACGCTATGACTGAAAAACTAAGATATTTTCTCCTCTGCGCTTGCTCCTCGTTGTTTAGATGTTGATCGAACAGTCCAGATATCTCCCATGATCCTCCGCTTTCTTCCAACTTAGAAATTTTTTCGAAATATTTAAATGTTCTGACCTTTTTCCTTCCTGTGAGTCTGTTTCTTGGATCTCGTTCGCACTTCTTGGAAATTACTCTCTCCTTTAATATTGACCTCTTCAAAGATTTCGATCTCCCAATCTCTTCTTGATTTTCTGGGAAATTCGTCAAACTCAGATCCAAAGATTCTTGAAAAGAATTCTTTCTTTTCTTCCTGGCATTCTTATATTCTTGTCCTTCGACTTCTTTACGGAGTCGCTTTGACTCTTCATTGAATTCCAGACCTGTGCACTCTTTGCAAAAGATCTTTACACAAGATTTGAGTTCTTGCGACGACTGTGCACAATTTGTTGCAGTCACTTTACACTTCCTGCAAAAACCTTATGTTGTCCCTCCTGAGCTTACGAGTTGAGATAGACTCGTTCAACGCACTTCTTACGGACTGTATTCACACCTTGCACTGGCTCACGAGGAAAAGCGGTTTAAATTTTATGCAGGCATTTCAAAGATATACACACCTGTAACAAGATTCATGTATTCTTGAACAAACACAATAACAGGGAAATTACAAACAACAACAACTTCACACATTGGATCAATTTTCCTCTATTATCTTCATTCAAAATCAAAAAAATGGTTACAGTAAAATTCAAACAACAATCACTGCTCTGAGATTCCTACTTTCTTACAGCTATTGTAACAACCCGTCTTTAGGGCATACAAAACCTCTCTTTATACAAAAGAAACAATATAACTGCTACCTAATTGTGGTTACATCGAGACTACGGTTAAATTCCCAGGTCATGCATGCTCATTTTGTCTATGTGCGTGATCTTTCCTTTTATTGTTTTCTATCAGCTTCAAAATATTTGCAGTGTTGGCTATCACTCAAGACTCGAGATTGGTCCTCAATAATTGATTTGTCCTGCCACGTGTACTTGTTGATGATGCTCCTGCATCATACTCCCCTGGGAAAAAATTCATGGACTCTTGTCCACGATCTCCTACACCGACTTTCCATGCTTCTGGATATCAGCTTCACTCTCCCAACTGGAATCTTCTATTGGATGTCCCTTCCACTTGACCAGATACTCAAAATAAGTCTTCCTTCCGGTCTTATTACCAATCCTTCGATCAACGATCTTTTCCTCAAGATCTTACATGGCCCTATCTTCTTCGTCTTTAGCTTTTTATATGTTCCCCTAGGGAACCTCTCCTTCCTGAGATGTGCTATAACTTGATCTCCTATTTCAAATTGGAGTTCTTTGTGATGTTGATCAACTCTACGTTTGTACTCTTGGATAGAATTTTGCAACTTCCCTATGATTCGGCTATGGAGCTTATGCATTTATGCAGCAAAATATTCTACTCTGGCGCTCCGTATCTCACTATGTTCTAAGTCTCTCAACTCAGATACTTTCCTGGGTTGCATTCCATACAATTTTGGAATGGGCTCTTCCCAGTGCTCTTGTTTGGTGAGTCGTTATAGGAAAACTCTTCTTGTGGCATAATCTAATCCCACTGATTATGGTGCTCAGTGACCAAACTCCTCAATAAATTTCCCAAACTTTGTTTACCACCTTAGTATGTCCATCTATCTGAGGGTGATAATTTGAGCTGAAGGACAAATTTGTCTTTAACTTCTTCCACATTTTTTTCCAAAAATGACCAACAAATTTCATGTCTTTGTTCGAGACAATGCTTCTGGGTAGGTCGTGAAGTCTCACAACTTCTTTAAAGAAAAGAATCAAAACATGTGTTGCATAAATGGTCTTCTAGCATGGGATAAAGTGTTCCATCTATGAAAATCTATCCACCATCACAAATATGGACTTGCATCCTCTTTGCGTTCTTAGCAGTCCTAACACAAAATCCATGCTTATTTCATCCCAAGGCCTCTCTGGTGTGGGAAATGGTTGATACAACCCAATGTTCGATCTTTTACCTTTTTCATGTTGGTAGATTCTACATATGTTCACAAATTTTATCACATATGTTCTCATACCTGGCCAATAGTATGAACTCCCCAACTGTGCAAATGTCTTATCATGGTCGAAATGTCCAGCCAATCCTCCACTATGTTTTTCCTTCAAAAGGTTATACCTCATTGAACATTTTGGTATGCACAATTGATTGCCTTCAAACAAAAATCCCTCTTGAATCATAAACTCTATCCACTGGCTTCTATCTCTCAACACAGGATTCGCACATGATTTGTATGCTTCCTTGAAATCTATATCACCACTATACATTTCCTCAAGGTGTTCGAACCCTAAGGTCTTTACCTGAAATTCCTGCAGAATCAAACATCTCTTGCTCAATCCATCAGCAACTTTGTTAGCATTCCCAGCAATATGTTTTATGACAAAAGTAAAATTCTGCATAAACTCAATCCACTTTGCATTTCTATGATTCAATTTTTCTTGTCTAGTTATGAATTGTTAAGCTTGGTTATCGCTATACAAGACAAAATCTTGTGGGACAAGGTAATGTCTATGTTTCTTCAGGGATTGGATTATGGCATAAAACTCCTTGTCATAGGTGGAGTATTTTCTCTTAGTCTCATTCAGCTTCTCTCTCAAGTAAGCAACAGGTCTAATGTCATGGCTCAAAAATCCTTCAATTGCAATGCCACTTGCATCACATCTCACCTTAAATGTTTTCTCAAAATTTGGAAAGACCAGAATTGGTCACTCTATTATTTTCTCCTTCAGTATATTGAAGCTCTTCTCGGCCTCCTCTATCCATTTAAAAGACTTGTGCATTTTCTTCATTGTATCCATCATTGGTGCATAAATTCCACTAAAATCTCGGATGAATTTCCTATAGAAACCTGCTAATCCATGGAAGCTTCTTACCTCAAACATGTTCCTCAGTGATGGTCATTCTTTGATCGCTTTCACCTTCTCCGGATCCATCTTCAGTTCATTTGAAGAGATCAAAAAACCCAAGTAAATGAGTTATGTCTTCATAAAAGAGGACTTCTTCAGGTTTATCAACAGCTTCTCTTGTTGAGTCTCCTCACCACTAATGTCAGGTGCCTCAAATTCTCCCCCTCAGTCTTGCTAAATTTCAATATATCATCTAGATACACAACCACGAACTTGCCAATGAAATATTTTAGTATTTCATTCATCAACCTTATAAAAGTACTAGGAGAATTGGTTAATCCAAATGGCATAACAAGCCACTCATACAAACCTTCGTTTGTCTTAAAGGTTGTCTTCCACTCATCACCTTCCCTCATTCTGATTTGGTGATATCCACTTTACAAATCTATCTTAGAAAAGAAATTTTCTCCACTTAAACAGTCCATCAAATCATCTATTCTTGGAAAAGGGAATCTATACCTGATAGTGATCTTGTTGATAGCTCTCGAGTTCGTATACATTCTCCATCATCCATATTTCTTTGGACTCAACACAGTTGGTACTACGCATGGACTCAAGCTCTCTCTGACCAAACCCTTGTCTAACGATTCCTGGACTTGGTTCTTTACCTCCTCATTCTCTCGAGGTGTCAATTTGTATACTTCTTTGTTTGGAAGACTTGCTCCTGGTATCAAATCGATATGATGACTGATACTTCTGATGGGTGGCAATGAGTTAGGCATCTCATCCACCACTATGTCAAAAAAATTATCTAGCAATTCTTTAACTTCTTCAAGCAAATATTCTATCGAAGTACTAGTAAGGATAACTCTGGGTTTCCTCACCACAACAAACTGCATCTCCTGTTCTTTCTTGACTTCTTTTAGAAGTTCCTTCCCACTCGTGAGAAGTATTCTTATGTTGGCTACCTCTTTAAATTTCCTCTCCTCGATTGGAAGCAACATGTGTGTCCTACCATTCTTATCCAAGGTGTATGTATTCTTCCTCCCATCATGAATGATACTCCTGTCAAACTGCCATGGTCTTCCCAACAAAATATGTCATACATCCATGGGAATTACATCACACATAATTTCATCTCTATATCCTCCTATCTTAAATTCAACCAAGCATTGTTTAGTAACCATTACCTGGTGTCCTTTCTACAACCATGAGACTTTATATGGCTCTGGGTGTGCAGTTGTCTCCAACTCCAATTTCTCCACCATCTTCGTGGATACTAAAAAATCAGTGCTCCCACTGTCAATGATCACCTTGCATACTCTGTATTTAGTCTTTCAAGTTGTCATGAATAGACTGTTTCTTTGCACTGGCATTTTAACTTATGCCTCTGGTTTTAAGAGAACCTTTCTCATCATTAGGGATGTTCCATCCTCTGCTCCTTCTGCTTCAACATTCCCTCTTTGTGCTTCTTAAATGTGAGCTTCTCCTCCTTCTTTCCTCTTCTTGAGGCATTCCCAAGACATGTGCCCTATCTCTCCATAGGAATAACACCTTATTTCCCCGCTGCCTCTTACTTTAGAATAGTTTCTTCCACCACCCTTTATTCCTTGGGAACTTCCTCCTCTTTCCGAGTGACTGTGTGGAGTTCCAGCCTCGTCCTTGGGATTATACACTTTGTCATGGGAAACTCCCTTGCCTTTGTTTGGGGCTGATATTTTACCTCTACCTTGTTGGCTTTGTTTTCTAGATAACTTCTCTTCTGCCTTCAGCGCAAACTGATAAGCATCCTCCACTGTCCTTACCGACATCATGTTGAGCTCATCTTAGAATTCATACCTCTGGCCATTTATATACCTGGAAACTTTTTCTTCATCCCTCTCTCTTTGTCCAGCTTTGATGTTCAGATTGTAGAACTCCTATGTGTAATATTTAACTATCATACCCTTCTGTCTCAAGTTTTGTAGCTTCCTGAATAGATTGATCTCATAATCTTTAGGCATAAATTTAGCCTTCAACTTGGCTACCATTCTGTCCCAATTCTTTATCTTTTGTTTGCCTCTACTCCTCTTAGCCTGCAATTCATCCCACCATAGTGTTTCATGTCCTTTAATCTTAGTGGCAGCATGTCTCACCCTTTTCTCCCCATCGACATCTTCTTAATCAAAATATTTGTCCATGGACCTTATCCAATCTAGCATCTCTTCAGCATCCAAATTGCCTTCATACATTGGGACCTCTATCTTGGCTCTAGATCCCAATCTAACAACTACTCCTAGCAAGCGTTCTTCAGTAACATGTTCCCCTACAGCTTCTTCATCTTATACATATTATCTCTCTGCATCGATGACGTCTCCAGCATTAGGTGCTCTTCTTTGCGCTACTTCCAATGCTTCCAACCTTGCATGAAGTTCTCGCATCTCTCTTTCTGCAACACGATTAGCTAAAGGTGGCTCCCCCCGTCTCCTTGGTGGCATTGTGTTGACTGTCTCACACACACAGAGTACAAATTCGAGTTATTTTTCACCTTCTCCCTAAATCTACAGACGAAAATTTTCGTTGATACCACATGATGCAGATCCCCCCCCTCTCTCCTAAGGGTTGCGCAACCTCCCTGTCTAGGATCGATCAAGAAACCGAGTCTGATTGACTCTTCAATCCTTATAGGACCTTCAATCAACTAAATAGGCCCCCTTCTTCTTAAGATGCAGGTTTTATGGAACCCACGGGCTCCTCCTTAACATTTTTAAATATTTACTGCATTTAGGCGTTATTTCTCCTGGTTAAGCCCCTCCCTCTATGTGACTAAGGCTATGACCAGTCGCCTAAACGAAAGACTCTTCGTGATTTCACGTTTCACGACTTCGCATCTCATGAAGTTTGCTTGCTCATCCTCTTGAACCATGAACTTGCGAATTTTGCTTGTCAAATCAATGGTCCACAATCCCCGCGATCCAACGGTCTAGATCTCCTTTTCGCGTATTGGGACTTTGTGTTTCGCGAAGGTGGAAGGTTGATCACTTCTCTTCTCCGATCCCTTGTATCCCAAAATTCATGCCAAATCAACAGCTCACAACTCCCCATGATCTGATGGCTCGGATCAACTCTTCACGAGTTGGGACTTCACATTTCGCAAAGTTGGAAGACCGCTCACCTCCCTTCTCTCGATAATCAGACTCTCGATATCTTCATTTTCTTTGAAAGGATTCAATGGTCCAGATCCTTCCTCGATCTGACGGCTCAAATCAAATCATGATTTCATGACTTAGGAGTTATTATAACTCAGCCTTTGACCTCTCTGACTCCTGAGTTAGAAAAATTTTGATCTCTCTCCACGTGTCCTGTCTTGATGGATGGTTCCAATGATTTTGGAAATTTGTAAGTCTGATTCTCCTGTACACTTTCAGAGCTTTAATGTTAGTGCACTTTACCTTGATCGGATAACTACGATATTTTAGGTGTCTTTAGGTGCTTAGATCAAACGGTTGAAACCCTTTCTTCACGCTTTGACTGAACGATTGAGATCTTTTATCCTCTGCACTTTCTCCTCATTGTCTAGATGTTGATCAGACAGTCCAGATCTCTCCCCTGAGCTTACGCTTTCTTCGAACTTCGAATTTCTTTTGGAAGATTCAAAGGTTCTGACCTTTATCCTTCCTGCAATTCCATTTCTTGGATCTTGTTCGCACTTCCTGGAAAGTACTCTCTCTCCTGAGCTTTACCTCTTCAAATATTTCTATCTCCCAAGCTCTTCTTTCTTTTCCGGGAAATTCGTCAAACTCGGATCCAAATATTCTTGAAAATAATTCTTTCTCGCCTTCTTGGCGTTCCTTTGTTCTTGTCCTTCGACTTATTTATGGAGTCGATTCAACTCTTCGTCAAATTCCAGACCTATGCACTCTTTGCAAAAGATATTTACACAAGATTTGAGTTCTTTCAATGACTATGCACACCTTGTGGCAATCACTTTACACTTCCTGCAAAGAAACCTTACATTGTTCCTCCTGAGCTTACAATCCAAGAAAGACTCGATCAACTCACTCCTTGCAGACTGTGTACACACCTTGCACCGGATCACGAGGATAATTGGTTTAAATTTTATGCAGGAATTTCAAAGATATACACACCTGTAACAAGATTCATGTATTCTTGAACAAACACAATAACAGGGAAATTACATACAACAATGGCTTCACACATTGGATCAATTTTCCTCTATTATCTTCATTCAAAATCAAAAAAATGGTTACAATAAAATTCAAACAACAATCACTGCTCTGAGATTCCTACTTTCTCAGAACTATCGTAACAACCCATATTTAGGGTGTACAAAACATCTCCTTATACAAAAGAAACAAACTAACTGCTACCTAATTGTGGTTACATCGAGACTAGGGTTAAATTCCCAAGTCACGCGTGCTCATTTTGTCTACGTGTGTGATCTTTCCTTTTATTGTTTTCTATCAGCTTCAAAAGATTTGCAGTGTTGGTTATCATTCGAGACTCCAGATTGGTCCTTAGGCACTGAGTTGTCCTGCCACGTGTACTTGCCGACGATGCTCCTACATCATATATCATGTGTCTTAATGTGATGTGAATTATGTTGTTTATCTGCTTAGTGTTGTTGTTATAATTTATGATGAATGCATTTGATTTTATCATTTAGTGCTTAATGATATTAAAGATAAATGAATGCTAGATCTAGGCTAATGTTATGTGGTAAGTGATTGAAAGTGCTTGATCTTTATTGTTACTGCATTGATCTGTAATAAGGGTTTAGTCTGCGATGTGAATGAGACTCATAAACTATTGAATTTACTTGTCTAAGTGATCTGCTAAGTGTTGTAATCACAAATCTGTGTCCCAGCTTGGTTGTAGACACTTGAGTCCTGCAACCCCCCCTACCTCTACCTCGGGTGAGACTTCATATGCTTCGTAGGTGTTTTTGAAAGGGCCGGTAGTTAGGTTTTTTTGGTGGGTTGTTGAAGCGTTGAACCCTGGGTCTGCCCCTGTGCCAACAAATGGTTTCGTTGTTGGGACCTGAAGCTGTGATTGTTGGGAACTGAAGAAAAGAGAAATATTTGTGCATAGATGTGTTGATGTAGTGCATAATATTCTAATTGACTTGCGAAGCTCTATGCTAAGAAAGAAACCTGATCTGAAGAAAAGAGGTAAGGCCTTAAAGCTTTGTGCTCTGGTAAGGGTAAGATAAGTGGAAAATTTTGCTTCGAAAGCATGAATCTAGGTATGTTTGATAGACTTTGTCCTAGTCTGAATGGTAGGTCCCAGTTAGAAGAAAGAATTGATTTGACTAGAGAAATATATGGTATTCCTATGCATAGAAAGAATTTTTGGACTAATAAGTGGATGCAGAAACCTAGAAAGAATTTTTGTAGATTCCAGGTCCAGCACTGTGATCCCAGTGTGCAGTATAGGTAAGGTTGGGGCTCGTTTAAAAGAAATAGAGGATTGAAACTGTGTTATAATTGCATAAGACTGGGACATCTTGCTAAGGAATTCCCTGGTACAGGTCTTATTTGTATTTATTGTAAATTCATTGGTCATGAAGTTGAGGATTGTCCAAGAATGATTGCTAAAGTTGAAAATATGAACACGAGACAAGAAAACTCTAAATAAATTCAAGAGGCTAAGAGAATGTTGGGGAATCATAAAGAGAAAGAGTCAGAGACTATGTTAGTACAGTTAAAATAAGTAATGGATGATCATAGAGACATCAGTTTACCAGAGATCCTGAAAGAAAAACAGCACATAGTTACAAGAATAGAAGAGGTCAGCATAGATTGTGTATTGGATGAAGAAACGCACATGAATATTATGCCAGAAAGCACTTGGGAAATTTTGGGAAGGCCTGCTATGATACCTTAATTGGGAAGGATAGGCTTGTTTAAAGGAAACATGATAACCCTATGTGGAAGAGTTATTATTATACCTATGATTGCTCATGAAACATCGACTGAAGAAGAATTTGAAGTCGTTAATTTTGTTGAGAACAGTGCCCCTTTTCCACTTTTATTAGGATAGACTTGGATTGAGAAGGATCAAATCAGAAGGAAAGCAAAGGAGGAAGCTACAGAACAGAAAGAGAAAGAACTAAGGGACTTCATAACCAGAAAAATAGAGCGACTAATAGAAGAACAAGAGGATAAGTCGAAGCAACAGAGGACAAGAGAATTAGTTGTCGAAGTTAAAAGAACGCAGGAAAGCTTGAAGAACCTGTCCGTGCAGGAAAGAAGTATAGCCACCCTAGAAATAGTAAGAGAAGGGAAATTAACCTCAAAATATGTAAGAGCACATCAGCAGTACAAAGTCCTTGCACCAAGAGAGAATAAGAATACAAATGGAAAGCGGATTCCAGAATTGTTAGAGAAGCTCAAATCACAGGAAAGAAGGCCAGGAATCTCAATAAGAAGAAAGATAATCTACAAAAACTACATGAAGCTATAGAGAACATAAGGAAGACCTCACAAGAGGCATATATGCAGAACTTGAACCTCGTTGGAATAACAGAACCACTCAGAATGAGACTTCGCCACGGCAAAGCTATGTGACCATTGGAGGTGCCTTGACCGTTAGAATGACACCCTGGAATAGCTAGAAAATGCATTTATTAGCGAATGGACTGTTGATACCATGCCATAATGGACGGATTCGCATTGATAGTTTCATTTCTTCCCGTTGGAGGAATCTGTTATGACGCTTTCTTATTTAACCCGTCGAACATTGCGTCAGGACCACTTTTTTCCACCTGTGATTATCCAAGCTACCAAAGAATCGATTGTATATCACATTGTGATTTCTAAACCTTTCCATCCATAGGATTACCTCACTTATCCATTCACCTACCCGATCTATTTGTCTACAAGTGTGGATGTCAGGTGAACCTAGTGCGTTAGAGATATCTGTTAGGGAGATCCTTACGAAGATAATAGTTGATAGATAGTTTTTTGTATGAATACAAGCATCGTCGACTGGGGGACTTCAAGAATCCCCTTAGAATGGATGTCATTCTAGTCATGCTAACCCCACGACTGAGAAGAGAAGTAAGCATTGCGACGATCTGGCTAACGCAAAGCAGATCTCGTCAGTATTTCTAGATTACATACTGCCTTTGGCTGGCGTGGTTAACCGCTACAACATTCCATGTAATTTTGAGTATACGTTGATCAATGCGTACATCATGAAGGGGATACACGTAGTTGGAACCTAGTTGGGACAGATCTTAGCTCTGAAGAACAATGACTTTAATTTCAGTGACAGAAAGAACTATGTCATGCGTGCACCCCATAGGTATTTGATGAAGACGATTGGGAAGAAGCCACGCATAGTCCCCCAACCATGGATTAAGGAGTTGGCATAGTCCACGATACTGAATGTAATGAAGATCCCTCACTTTATCCGACATCAGGAGGTTAACGCTTGTGTTAAACTCCTCTTTTCAATGCTACCATGGAGGATATATGTGGCTTGACAGGTGCATTACCATGGATTCAGTGTTGATCCACTTGATCACAGGACTAAGCATGCAGGGCCCCAACCCTCAGCAGTTATACCTAGGGAAGACTTAAGATCGCTCCCTATAACAACGCATAAAGGAGGATTATGGCGATGTAGAAAATGGAAAGCGAGGCTACAAGGTAGCCTATATCTAGTATGGCATAGTGCACCTCGCTTTCCAACTTATAGCTAGCAAGATCATCAAAAAGAACCATCCGACACAGGTCACTAGGTTCATAGTAGACCTCGCTGGGAAGTGCATGGAGGGGATGCAAATGAATTGGGTGAGTTACCTCGTCAACGATCTCGAGAAATTTTTTTCGCAAAGCACAAGATCAAGGGTCTGAATTCCATTTCAATTGGTTACTTGTATTAATTGCATTTATCTCTTGGCAGATGTCAAAAAGAGAAACATTTCTAGAAGTTGAGCCATCGGAGCCATTGGTCGCAAGGTTCTCCATCTTGTCGTATACGAATGACATGTCGAAGCAGTGGCAATCGAACGTTGTGTTCCATGCCTATTACTAGCAACTGAAGCGTGCTATTGAGGCATTCCCATGCATGAACCCAAACACATTACACCAGTACAGACCACTAGAGAAGTTCCGCGCAGATCGACACTTTATCTATATCACTGAGCGTATGGATGAGAGCAAGGAGGAGTTATAGTCCTATTATAAGTTGACCGACGAAGACATGGAGGAGATCACCAAAGAATTTCCAATAGAGTTCCTTGTATCGGTTGAACATGCAGAGCTCTCTTATGTGGACATCATAGGAAGCCCCTTGGTCACCTGGGTCGAGCATGTCGGATAGAGCAACGCGAAGAAAAAGAAGAAAAAGGTATAAGTCCAGCATATATAAATTGATGAGGAGGATAGAGCCTCTACAAAAGATGGGTCTCTCTTGCCAAAAGGAGGAGGAGAAGACCAAGGCAATGGACAAGGAGGAGGGAATGATGGAGAAACGCAAGAATAAGGTGAAGCTACACCGTCGAAGGAACCCCCTACCGAGGCAGAAACATCAAAGAAAAGGAAGGTTTCCCCGCAGAAACCTTCGACAAGAAAGCAGATGTGTGCCAGTAAGCCTAAGATGAAGGCTACGTTCACAGTGGATGACGTTGATCTAATAATCGTAGCCGTTGAGGATGCTTCAGAGGATATCTTGCAGCAATATGGAGCAAAGTAGGAGATGTTGTATGAAAGAATAGAGAAAGAGATGAAGGAGATATAGCAAGCCATCCATTCGAGCCACGCAGTACCTACTACACCTTCTTCGTCAAATATTGCAGAATTGGGGGATGATCCCGCCCAATTACAAAGACTAGCAGATGCAACAGAGGCTCGGCTTCAGCGATTCTGAGAAGAAAAGGAATAGGTTATAGACGTATTGAAGCAAGAAAAGGAGGAGGTCTTAGAGCAACTATGAGTTGCGCAGTCCTACATAACCACCTATGAGAAGGATAAAGAGGAAATTTGGGCGATGTTTGAGGAGGACATTGCAAAGATATAGAAATAAAAATACCAGTTGCTCTCAGGGCAGACTGCAGTCAAAGAAGTGGTGACTAAATCACTTCGCTCTGTTTCGGGATTGGCACAGGAGGAACAAGATTTAGCCAAGATTCAAGTGGGAAAGCTCGCTGAGGCCATTCAACATCTTCAAGAATGGGTAACGGATTTGGATCTTCAAGAAGTACCTAGCACTCTGCAGGAAGTGCATGACCAATGGGAGGAAGCCGCTAAGAGCACAGTTGGAAGGATCAAGGTCCTCACCTTAGAATGTAAGCATTTGAGCGATCGAAGTGCACAAACCTATGAATGCCTCATAGAAGATTTGGAGCTGAGAAAACTGGAAGCATAGCTCTAGGAGGCGCAACAGTAGGCATCCACCATACATGTGCATATGAAACTACTCACTACAGTCGAGCGAATGAAGAGATCACAAGAGCCACGCGTAGTCCAGCAACAAATTATTTCCATCCAGAGAAGAGTCATGGAAGTTTCACAGAGACTACATCTAGTGTAGGATGAATCCTACACGATTTTTTAAGAGATTGAAGGACAAGGCTCGCAGCTAGACCAAGTGGTTATGACAGTGGAATAGCACCTGGAAGGTCCTGTTACAGAGCAACTGATTCAGGAGTTCATCGAGTAGGAGTCTCTGGTGAAGCAGCAAGTCGAGGCAGCTCGAGCTAAGCTTGAGGCCTTTGAAGGAGCGTTGCCCAGATCTAAGTGACTCGGGATGAGTCCCAAGTGAGTGTTGGGGGCTTGTTGTCCCTTGACCAAGTTTTGAGGAAACATTGGTCGTGTTTGACCAATTTAGGGACTTCAACAGGTTGGTCAAAGATGGAGCACCCAGGCAGAGATGAGATCGTGGGATATCACTTGTTTTGTGGGCTTGTGGACCCAGCAAAGGGTTTACTAGGGTTTATGTAATTGGTTATGGGATGTCGACCCATGGGTTTAACCATGATTAGGCCTTTTTGTAAATGT
>JASDQU010739810.1:305968-321447 GCA_032191745.1 Picea mariana | reverse complement strand
GGGACTTCAACAGGTTGGTCAAAGATGGAGCACCCAGGCAGAGATGAGATCGTGGGATATCACTTGTTTTGTGGGCTTGTGGACCCAGCAAAGGGTTTACTAGGGTTTATGTAATTGGTTATGGGATGTCGACCCATGGGTTTAACCATGATTAGGCCTTTTTGTAAATGTATAAATAATTAGCTAAGCAATGTAAGAATTAGGGTTGGCTATGTGCACAATATGTTGTAAGTGTTAATGTTGGCTTAGTGTAAGAGGTTGTAAGTTGCTTTGTGCAAACAAACTGTGTAGAGTGAGGCTCTGTGCCTTGACCTGATTTTGGGAAGGAGGATCTGGCACACAATAGGAAGATCTCATGTCCTCTGCGAATTTTGTCTCTTTGTCTTTGTGCACAGGAGAAAAGGAATGTAAGAGAATTGAAGACTAATAAAGAAGAAGAATAAGTTAGTAGGCGTAGCCCCACACTAGAGTGAACCACATATATCTTGATGTGATTTGTGTGATGTGAATTATGTTGTTTATATTCTTAGTTTTGTTTGGATAATGTATGATGAATTCATTTGATGCTATTGCTTAGTGCTTAATAGTATTAAATATAAATGAATGCTAGATCTAACCTAATGATATGTGCTAATTGATTGAAAGTGCTTGATCTTTATTGTTACTGCGTTGTTCTGTAATAAGGGTTTAGTCTGCAATGTGAATGAGACTCATAAACTAATGCATTTAGTTTTCTAAGTGATCTACTAAGTGTTTTAATCACATATCTGTGTCCTAGCTTGGTTGTAGAAACCTGAGTCCTACAACCCCCGCTACCTCTACCTCGGGTGAGACTTCATCTGCTTCGCAGGTGTTTCCTAAAGGGTTGGTAGTTAGGGTTTTGTTGGTGCATTGTTGAAGTGTTGAAACCTGGTTCTTCCCCTGTGCCAACACATTTATTGACTAGCACCCATGTTTTAAAGATTGCAGACCCAAAAAAAGACTTCTTCGTTTGCACAGATGCTTGAAAAGAAGGATTTGGTGGAGTTCTCATGCAAGATGGACAAGTGGTTTGTTATGAATCACTTAAACTGAACTAACATGAGTAGAAGTATGTCACTCATGACTTAGAACTTGAAAAAAGTGTGCATGCACTAAAAATGAGGAGACATTACTTGCTCGGGAGGCAATTTATCCTCATGATGGACCATTATGGTCTGAAGTATTTGTTTGACCAGCCAAGGATGAACACAAGACATGCAAGTTGGATGGTGTTGATCAGTAAGTTTGACTTTGAAATCAAACACATAAAAGGAAAAGAGAACAAAGTAGACAACACGCTTAGCCAAAGCATTCAGACAATACAGTTAGCAAAAACAAGCGTAGGAGAGTCTGAAATTCAGTAGAGGATTAAGACCCTTTTGTAGGAATATGAGTTCTTAAATCAAGTGAAATAAAAGTTGCAGCAAGAAACTAGGGAAAAGAGGTATGGAGGATATCAAATAATGATTGATAATCTGTTGATGTACAACAACAGGTTGAATGTTCCTAAATCAACAGATTTTAGGCGATTGATTATGGATGAATTCAATAGAAGACCTTATGTTTGTCACCCTGGTTACCAAAAAATGATAACAGAAGCTAGACAGTTGTATTATTGGCCTAGAATGTAGCAATACATTACTCATTGCATTGTGAAGTTCTTGGAGTGCCAACAGGTAAAAGTCAAGCATCGAAACATTATTGGACTATTGCAGCCTATACAGATACTAGAGTGGAAATGGGAAGTGATTTTCATGGATTTTATCACAATTTTACCAAGGATATTCAAATAGCATGATGCAATCAGAGTTGTAGTGGATAAGTTGAGAAAGGAAACTCATTTTATTCCCATAAAATCTACTTATAAATCCATAGATTATTCAGATTGCATGGTTTTCCTAAAACCATCAACTCAGATAGATATGCTAAGCTCACCTTGAATTTTTGGAAAATCTTGTTTGCAGGTGTAGAAATGCAGTTGGAATTTAGCACGGACTACCATCCTCAAACAAATGGTCAGACTAAAAGGGTGAACAGAGTGTTAGAAGATATGATACGGATGCATGTTATGCATCATCCCAAGCAGTGGGAAGAATATCTACCTTTGGTAGAGTTCACATACAACAATGGTTATCAAGAATCATTGAAGATGAGTCTGTCTGAGGCTCTGTATGGTAGAAAGTGAAATGTCTCAATTATTTTGGATATTCCTATGGATAAAATCATACTTGGGCTCGAATTACTAAAGGAAATGGAAAATTCCATAGTTAATGTAAGGCAGAACCTGAAGATTTCCAAAGATATACAGAAGAGCTATGTTGATAGAAAAAGAACCCCCAAAGATTTCAAAGTAGGATACCATGTGTATCTCCGGGTGACCCAAGAGGAGATCCCTGAAAATGAGGATGTGTGCTAAGTTGGCTCCCCAATATTGTGTACCATTTGAAATTCTAAAGAGAATAGGACCAGTAGCATACATACTTGTTTTACCACCTACTATTACAGAACATAATGTATTCCATGTGTCTTTGTTAAAGAAATATATACATGATTCTAATCATGTTATTGATTGGATTGTAATACAGGTGGAACCAGAAGGAGAATTCCAGCTAGAACCCCAATGTATCATGGAAAAGAAAGAAACAATTCTTCAAAACCAAGCCATTGTGCACGTCAAGGTGTATCATAAGCACTTTGGAGTAGATGAAGCTACATGGGAGATGGAAGATGCCATGAGAATGGAATACCCATTTTTGTTTAATGTATAATTGTATATACATGGTGTTTTAAATATTGAGGACAATGTTTCTTTAAGGGGGAGAGGAATGTAATACCTTGTTTTTCCTCAAGATTGTAATTATGTACAAACTTCATATGTTAATGTTATGAGGCATGTAATTGTGTTTTGATTTAATATAACACCAAAACGTTGACTGCGAGGGAACAACCTTGACAGAACTGGACATGATACACTAGAGTAAATTGATGAGGCAGAGAGACTGATGGAATGGTTGAGTGTAGTGGAGATGATATGAATCAGTGAAGAAAATAGGAATATTTCAGTACAACATGCTTATTTATGCTTGAAAACATGAATGATTACACCTACCACCATACCAGGTATACATGAAACCATGTGACCATTAAAGAAGTTCAATGAGATGGTTGAGAAGTTAATGAATATAGGCAGTTGACATTGCAGAGAGAAAAATGCCTACTGAACAACTGACAAGGGATACCACGAAACCACCCCTTCAGACTATTAAAGGCAGACCCCATGCTATCTCTGTAGAAAGTCACAGATATCCTGAGGAGATAGATAAGAAGACCAGAGGAGGAAAACATGAAGAAGGAGAGAGCATAAAAGAATGTGTGCAAAAAAAATAGAGAATAGAGACTAAGGTTTGAATTTATCAATTGAGGGAAAAAAAGGAAAAAAAGGAGCTTTCTAGAAGAAAATAGGAATTTGTTCTGAGTTGTCGATTCTCACCCTGAATAGAGAAGACCCAGATTCTTGAACTAGAGCAATAATGGGTTTCAACTTGGTGCTTACTAAATAGAAACTGGCACCGGTAAAAGGGGAGGTCTTCAAGGGACTGTTGAGAAAAGAAGGGACACCCTTGTGCATAGAAAATCCATTTGAGAAGCCACCCGATAAACATGCATAGACCTAAAGCTCAGTGGGAGGTGGCAACTTCTGTTGTGTCAGAGGAGGAAATGATCATCACAAACTCTGAAGCATGCTAAGTCGATTTCCTCGGTGGTATCATGGCTTGGCACAGGGGTGGCATGTTGTAGGAAGTGACTCTAGAAGAAGCCCTAAGGTTGGGAGGAAAGGTGTCCTATCTTAGTCAGTTGGATTTGGTAACTTTATTATCAAATAAGTGTTTATTTGCAGTGAAACTGACTATGAATGATAAATATGAATGCATGTGTGAATGTATGAATCTAAGGGAAACATAGTTGTTTATAATCTACGGTTCAAATGCATGCAAGTTGAAATAATTTGTAATTTTTATTATTTCCCTAATAATTGTAAATACGATCTAAGTTATGATCTTCTATGCGCTTGAGCATTTTGTATCCCTATTGGGAGAATATGTAAATCATGTAAGATTTCTCTCCTTAAGTTTCAATGAATTGTAAAGGCCTTAGAGTAGTCCTGAAACTTTGAAAATCAGGGCCGAAGCCCTGCAGAACTTGAGAAATGTCTAATTCCTTAAAATGGACCGTTATATATCCTTAAGGTCCTGTGCAAATCAATAGAGAATGACAGTCGTAGATCTGGAGAGATCTGAACAATTGATAACAGTGACCTATTCATAGTGAAAGCTTCGGGGGGGACCCTTGAGAATTATGGGAAAATATCTGAATGAGAGACTCTGAATTTGAGCGTGCATGGACTGTAGATATAGAATTTGGTGAGTTAATCCTCGATCCTTGATCCTCGAGGGTCTCTCTTAACCAATCCAGAGGAAAGAGAAAGTTGGTGTTGCCTAGGAGCATTAGTCTGAAGTGTTCAGTGTATTACTCCGATGGAAGGCAGATCTAGATCATAGGTCTGTAAGGGGGTGAGATGTGAAGTTAGTCGTCAATATCCTATAATTCACAATTAGGTTAAGAGACAAAGTGTTGAAATCATGAATCACATGGCATTCCAGCAAGGCAGCCAGAGTGTCCATAGGACTACAAATATCAATCATTGATTGGTTGACAAGTTTAGTGTGACCCAGCGAGACAGGAGGACTTTAGACTACCAAACAAATCTCAACCATTGGTCATAGAGACCGTAATTACATCAACGTCATCCATCATGAAGACTGAATATTCCTTGATACCCTGATTTTGGAGTAGTGAAACTTCTCAAACCTTTCGAACGTCGAACAAACAGTATTGAAAGGGAATAGTATTCATTGTTGTACATGTCAGAGGTAAAAGTTGAGCAAACTGGGAGAAGGATCGAATGTCGATGACTATAGGCTTATGTGGATTGAAGTTGTACCATGGAAAGTTAGTAAGGTGCCACTTTGGTGCCATGTTGTCACCACTTTAAATGGCACGAGTGGCATGGTACCACGTGGATGCCACATTGCAGTGAGATAGATATTGACCATGATATCCCGAGAACTTTGGAGGGCCATAAATTTTGATCTAGAGCTCAATTTTGAGTGAAATTATAGTCATTGATAATCTCTTGAAGAGAACATAATGTTAAATATGTCAAGGAGGAAATTTGAGATACTCGAGAAAAGTGAAGATTCTAATGCCCCATCCCTTAAAAGGACACTTAGGGTTGGGTGTGTTACAAAGGGTTTCAAATTAATAAAGGGGAATATCTATATTTTTCTGTGTATCTTATGTGGTGATTACATTATGCATATATTTGGTATTTAACAAGTGGCATCATAGTACTTTCTTCGACCACAAAAATTGGGGAAAATATTTTTTTATTTTTTGCAAGGTTTCAAAAGACAAAGAAAAAGAGGGCCATGACACTTAGATCAATTCCTATATCTTTTTTTGAAGAATTTGATGAAAATAGTTGTAGATATAAGTTTCTCTCAGAAAAAACGACCAATTTCAAAAAACAAATCATCCAAATTAGATTTTGTGAGGCCAAGATATCATTGATTTAAAATCATCAATTTTTCAAGGTTTTTCCAAGAACGATCATGCGATTTTGCAGGTTTCTGTAGCAATTGGTGCATAATTTTCCCAAAAAAATTATATATCTGAGTTCCTCTCACAAAATCACCTAATTCCAAAAATAAATATCGTCCAAATTGAAGCTATGCAAGTGAATATATCGTTGATTTAAAATCAACCATTTTTAGGGTTTTTTGTGACGGCAAAAGAACTGCAGAGCTCATAAATTTTGATAGGGTGCTCAGATTTCTACCAGATTAGTCCCATTGGATAGAGGATTTTCATTTTGATATATTATATTTGGTTTTTCCAATGGATATTCACTCTTGAATTCTCATGGGACTCAACGAAGTTTGATGGGAGATTCAAGCAATCAATATAGAAGTCCACAATATTCAAGAGAACAAACTTGCAAGGCATGAGAGATGTAACATGGAGATCATCGACCATTATTTCATGACATAATATAATAAAGAAACATATTCTTGGTATTATTTTGAGGCTGATTGTAATGATTGGTATATGGATGTTTGTCATTTATGGGATGAAAACCACTTTCATCTTCTATTTGATGACTCTACTCCACCTTATGTAAACCACATCTTAGAGCGTAGACAAGAGCCTTCTATGCATATTATTCTTCAGTTTTCTTATTCTCCAGTAGTAGTGGATTATTTTTTGGCTATCTCTACATATTTGGATCCACATGACCAATGGTGATCTTTGGAGTATCATTTTCAGTTGACTATTGAATTTTGATATCTTTAGCATGGAGTTCAAATGAGCACTTGGACATGGGACCCAGTTTTATAGTGGAGCTTGGAATACTTCAACATGGTGGATAGAAATTCTACATGGGACCATGTTTCTCCATCCTACTTCATCATTAGGTTCCACACTTATCCATTGGACCCTGGTATATGGTTGTACTTCCTCATAACATGCGTTGATGACAATGCTTTCATAAGGGGGATGGAATGTAGTGTAGTTAAGGGAATAATATAGGGTACCTAAGTAGGTACATTTTACCCCCTCAGACTAGGGGTAACTAAGGAGATCATGTCTCTAGGCCCATAGGTAGATTACATAGAGTGCCAAGAGCCATATTGACTAGCATAGCCATGTAGGGATTGTCCTATCCTGACTTGCATTGTCGGTCATCATCAATAGCAGAGAAACATCCATCACACAGGCATGGCCCCAAAGGATAATAGGTATTTCTCCATGAGGTAATCAGGTATCATGGTAAGTGTCACTTTAATCATTGAATCATTTAACTATGTTGCAAAGAATCATTTCTTGATTACAGAATGTTTTCTTGGAAAATATACATTTTTCCTTATATAACCTTGGTGGGTGTCATTACATCCTAATAAGTTGGTCACCCTCGAAAATGGGGTGATATTGTTGGGTTCCTTGAAGTTTCATCATACCATTCCACTTATCACTTTCTATACTTCTTCCATTTCATCTCATCATCTTTTGGGTTTTTAACTGCACTGACCCAAGAAGGGATTGTACCTCATTTAATGGGAAGAAGGGGATGAAGGCCCAAAGGGAAATGTAGCTAGAAAAATATAAAATCCAATCATAAACCTTCTAGATACTTTCATATGGATATTGAGAACAATGAAATGTTTCTCAAAAAATGAGGAACCCATAAAATAAATAACTAATTAATCAATCATTCCAAGCAAGGTAGAGTGTATGTGGGCTATGAATTTCCTTTTTAGTGCCCTGTATTGTCTTCAACTTGGGGAAGCATGATGGCCAAGGAAGAGCATATCTGGGCTATGCATTTCCTTTTAGTTCCCCTTATTGTCTTCAACTTGGCCACACTCTAATAAATTAATGTCAAATGGGCTTGGAAAAAATTTTCATCATGGACGAAGGACAACACGCCTTCTAGAAAGGCACCCATAAATGAGACAACCAACCCTTGTATGTCATGAGGTAACCATACCCAGAAGTCTTATCCCACCCTACCTCATATTCACACATGGATTATATAGGTTTCCCTTGGGAAACACCTTTGACTTAGGGATTTACTAACCCAATAGGATGCCTTAACACCCCTCCCATACCTAAATTTGATCAATTGTATAAGGTCTTTGAGAATTTTCTTAGTTTAAAAAGGGGGCATTTGATGTACATGTTTGGGTGGTTCCATTATTAGATTTGGCTTACTTTGAATGATTCTAGTCACTTATAACCCTTGGAGGGTGCATATTTTTGTCTTTGCAGTACCTTTCCAATGGACATGTATTCATGAGGAGATGACTTTATTTAGACCTTCATGGGGTCTTTGGAGCCCAAGGATGGATTCACAAACCCCATGTCTGGGGTAGTATTGAGATCACCATTTGCACATTGAAGAAGGAGGTTGTTTCCTTTGGAGGCACTCTAGCATGGCTAGGATATGAGCTCCCACCTCTTTCCACCCGGATGCCAATCTAGAAGGCTTGAACATCACTCACCTAGCCCATGGCGTCACCATTCAAAGGGCTAGGGTTTGATAGGGATGATGTGTTGATGGAGGAGGACACACCACACCTCATTTTGGTAGTTTATGGCATGGCATGGCCTTTGCAAGCCCAAAATTCCTTCTTGGAGCTCAACGTCACCCTAAAGAGGGATGGCATCACCCTCTTAGGGTATATTTTGTGTAAAAATGATTTTTTGTAATTTGTAAAGGGAAAATTATGAGGTCGTCCCTCTTTATATTTTTAAGTTGAACTTAAAATTGGACAAATATGGTTTGTAAGGCCTCATATAAAAAGAGGCCTTTCCATTTTTAAATTTTCATCACAACTCTTCCTCACACAAGAGGATCGAGTTTGAAATTTTCGCTATCTTGGAGATATTGGTCTCTTTTACTAGTGAAAACCTCTTGGAGGACATGTTTTAGATTCTTCTTGGCTGATTTATGGTGGAATTTTATGCAAACTAGGCTTTTCTGCATGATAATTCTTGGTGAAGTAAGTAAATGTGCAATTTTGATTTCATGCTTTCAATGTTTATGGTAAATTTTACTTGTTCAAGTTGAAGATTATGAAATTGCTTGCTTAAACCCTAGGGGAATAACATAATGTGTTTCTTCCTCTCTCTAAATCATTCTACTTATTGAATTTCTAATAAAATATTGTCTAGGGTAAGCTTCTAAATCCCTAAAGTGCTATCACTTTAGAAGTCTTGTTCTAGAAACTTGTTGCTATATATTTCAAGAGCCTAAGGGAGAAGAAGAATTCACTAGAGCCCAAAAGAGCTTGTTCTCTAGAAAATTTTGTCTTTGAGACTTGAAGTTTGAGGCCCTAAAGAGATAGCACCTCAAAACCCACCTCATCATCCTTAGGACATATTATCGTCATTATTTCTCCAAGTTTTATTGTTGTTTTAATTGACTCCATAATCCCAAAAGGCACTACTTTCGTCACTTTCTTGTGAAGGAATTGATCAACAACTCTCATACTCTATTCTCTAATAATTCTACTAACTTCTCGTAACCCTAGTTTAGCCTATTTCACTAATTAATTTGATGTTGTTTCACAACATTGCTACATCCATATAACTTATTTCATTTTGTTGCACACACTAACTTAATACTAGTCTAAACTACTCATAAATTGCTTGTCACAAGTGCTACTTGATCCATTGAATAAATACTAAGTTTTCATTGTCTTAGCTTTCAACTTTGAGCTAAATTTCTTGTGGTTTTTTCAAATTACTAGTTGTTGTTATAAATCGTCATCTAGATGCAATTTTAGTTTAGCCATTGTGTATTTATGTTTTCTACTATTTTTTGATGTATTTTATCATATTGGTACTTGGAAAGTGTTATATATACATGTTGTATTGTTCTTGTTCCAGGAAGGTACCCAAAACTCTTTTGTTTCCTCAATTTCATAGAGTTAGAACTTTTGACTTAGGTAACCCATAAGAGGGACCTCCAAGCTTGACTGTACCCCTGCTATCTGATCCCTTTACGTTACCGGGGATGTCTTCTCTGGGTTGGACCTCATCCATCCTATAAACATGGGGATTTTCTACTAAGGTGAAAATGGTGGGTTATCCTGTAGTTACACCCATTTGATTTACTTTTCTTGGGATTGGACAAGTACAAATTGTGCGATAACATTTTGGTGTCGTTGTCAGGGAGAATTGAGTCAGTTTTCCTCATTGACACATATTTTGGTAATATTTTTCTCGAAGCCCTTATCCTACAAGATTACCTAGATACTCCACTAAGGGTGATTCCCTCACATCCTTTGATGATCCTAGAAGGATCATCTAGCAACTCCACTGATAATTTTTTATTGATTTTCCAAGCAATGGAATTATGGCTCTCCATGAAATATTTCATTCGATTAACTTTGAGAATATTCATGGGTATCCAAATGAGTTCAAAATTTATAAAATATGGTTGGATGACTATCCAAAATTTGAAGGGGGTTCTCTTGCCCTTCATATTTCAAGGTTTCTTTATTATCTACATGAAGTAGGAACAACTCATGAATATGTATGAATAACATTATTCTTATATTGTTTCCCATCAGAAGCATGAAATTAGATCAAGGATTGTTGTAAGCCAAAGGGAATGTCTTCTGTAATAAACCTCATTAGCAGATTTATTGAGTATTGGTTCCCAAATTACCAAACTTGTGAAGATGTTCTTCAAGATCTCACAAAAGTCCTAGATGACAAAGGGTTCACCATTGAGATTGTAGAAGAACTTACGGAAGTTCACAACAAGGAACCTATTGGAATTTGTTAACCAACATATTTCAATTCATGAGTATGCCTTGGATGAAGGCCTTGAATATTTTGTATTTACAAAGGAAGATCCCGAGGAAGATATTTATGAAGAAGGTTACCAACCATTAGAGAAGAGTAAGAATTCTCACATTACTCTATTGAAGACAACAAAGACCTGATTAAAGAACAAGAGCTTGAAAGGGTGAGTAATGAGGATGAAGTGATGGTGTCTTCTCCTCCATTTGATGAAGTCATCCCAGCTTCCATCCCTCTTGCACAAGAAGAAGAGAATGTGGTTATTCATTTTCCTTTTCGGGTTTTTGACCATACTATGTGCTATGATTCGAAAAGTGAGGAAATAGAGGAATTGTTGGATATACCAGACCCTTCATGCTACAATGAAGGTGATGATGTGATTGACAACATTGATGAGTCCATATGTGTTTGGAAATGAAAATGGGATGTGAATTGTCATGATGTATATCCCATTTATGATAATGAACATCATTTTCAATTATTTCCTTAACAACCATGTGTGATTACTATTGATGCATACGTTTGGCAATGTGAAGATGACATGATTATGAATTTGTTCCAACCACTCAAGGGTGACCTTTTACAGCATTCTCATGATGATTTACAGCCATGCCCTGAGGAGTTTGATATTTATCCTTTTTAACACTTGGATTTATTCTACTAAGAGGATTTTCAATCTCCATTAGACTTTAATTTTGACGAGAAAGAGGACATGGTTTTCCTAGAGTAGGATTTTTGTGACAAGTATTTACAACCTCCTTTGATTTCATCTTTCCTTTCTATTATCACTCCAAGAAACTCCTTAGGGTTGTAGGCTAAGGATGCTTGGTAACTTTATAAATCATGAACAATGAAAGTGTGGATCAATGGGATAATAGAGAGTAGCTAATGAGAAGACAACTCACAATGCAATCGAATGAAAAAGTTCTTTTAGGAATCAATGAACAGACAGAGTAATATCAAAAGGTATGGAGAAAACTGATTTAGATAATCAAGTACAGCAATGTGTAGGATCATACAAGCCAGCAAGAATTCCTTTAGTTCAATTTTATGAGCTAAATAAGAAGATGACAGTTCTTAATAGCTGAGCTAAACTGAAATAAAGTACATAACATGAAATAGATGAATAAATCTATCATTAACAACAAAAGAAGATTGATTCTGTATTGAAACATAAGTGTCTTAGTACAATAGCCAAAGAGTATCCAAAATTGAACCCTTTAGTCCTCCAAATGTCTTTGGCTTTATAGCCTTACAAGATGAAATCTAGATCCTTGAAAGATGGATCAGATTTACTAAAAATAGTCAAATCAAAACAGATACAACAAGTGTAGGATGAGATCCTATAAAAATGGATCTAGAATGGAAAATCAAAACAAAATAGGAAAGGTCCTATTTAGTGATCTCAAAAAATAGTAAATTGATGATGAAGTGCAGTTTTAGCCTTCCAAGGCTGTTTGATTTGGTCCTCCAAAGATAAAATTCGAATTGGGTGATGTGTCATTTGATCCCTATCATTTTTCCCTTGAAAATGATCAAATCTAGTCAAAAAATCCCCTTTTGACTTTCATCTCCAAGAATGGCCTTCAGATTTTGATTTGATAATTCTTAACCAGCCTATTGAAGAAGATTTCAAACCATTCAAACCCAAAAAATCCTGATCTGGGCGAAAATTTGGCTATTCTGGCCGTGACAGGATTTCACCAGCTAATTTACCCGAAAATCTGCTTCTTAGCTGGTGAAAGGCGGAGCTTTCACCAGCTAACTAGTTATAATTCTGCCTTCTGCGCTGGTGAAAGCGCAGATTGTTTCAAAATCAAATTTCTCAGTCATGGAGAGTCCATTTTGCATGCTTAAATAGTCGATCGACATCTAAAAATCCTAATCTTTCCAATGGTGCTTTCAAATCTCCATTTGGAGCCTAGTAATCTATAAAAATTTTCCCTACAAGATTAGGCATCGTTCTTTCAAAAATGCCAGTGCGTTTTTTATCGCTAACATCTGGCTCCAACTGGGATGGATACCTCCCTTTGAGGTCTCCAAGAACCTAGCAGACCTTGTGCCTTTATTATTGAACCATGGAGTCATTCATCCTTTTCGGTGGTTAATGAGCACACACAGGCTTGCCTAAACCACCGAAAACAGAAACTTACCCAAAAATCAAAACTTGATGAATCTCGATTACCTGCAAGAGTACAAAGACCTCAGGGCTTGCTAGACAAAGCTCCTCTCTATGTTTACAGTGCTCCCAATTCTCAGTATGAGGTCAACAGGCACATCCACCATGACTATCTTCCATGATTAGGAGAGACATGAGGATTTTCACCAATTGCATATTTCAGCCTTCCAGAAACATAATGAGGAAACCAAGCTGCACCACCACTAGCATTTACATAAGGTATAGAAGCAGGATCAAGGACTAAATTAAACCAAAAATCCACTGGATTGTGTGGACGATCATAAAGAAGCCATAGATAAGTCTACAGTAATAATAAAAACTCAGGCTGTGAAGCTACCAACAGAGGGTGTTGCCAGTTGCAACCATGTCTCTGTAAACCTTTTCTGGATCGTGTATCAATACAGCAGTAGCTTCAGATACAAATCATTTTTAGATCCTCTGATATGCGTAGATAGCCTTCCAAGGCTCGCAGATGTGCTTTGATCATGATAGAATCGAAAAAACAACTGATTTTGTGCCCCAAAAATAAGTGTCTAATATGACTTTGGCACCTCTTCAAACATCCTTTTTATCAAATCCGGATCTTGAATTGGATGTGTGAATTCAATATGCATCTTTAGAAACTATTTTCAGGATGTTTGGTTAAGAAAAATTTCGATTTGGGCAAAAATACACCTTCGCTGGCCAGTCTCAGGTTTCACCAGCTATCTCGCCTTAAGATTTGCTAGTTAGCTGGTGAAATCTCTGCCTTTCATCAGCTAACTGGTTATAATCCTACCTTCTGCGCTGGTGAAAGTTTTGTTTTATCTTTGAGAAGAAAATAATGCAGAGCAGCAATGATACTACATAGAGTGTTAGATCCTTCAACAGTTGCTCGATAAAGTGTTGTTGACACTTAATGTTTGGACCTCATGTGACCTGCAATGCTTGATTCAAGAATTGATATGCTAAGTAAGCGAGGAAAAAAACAAATTAGAGATATCGAAATAACTTAAGCCATGACACCACAGCTGCAGAGCATACAAAGGGAATCCAAATGCACAACTGTTGTTATCTATCCCAATCTTCTTTATCTGTCGCGTGTACGCTTCAAATTCCCCTGGAAAATTTCTTGCACCTCACCATAGCATCGATCACATTGGACTTTGCTCAGTGCTTAGCTAAAACTATGCATGGCATTAATGTAAGGAAGCCAGAAATTTATTCTCCAGATATTATTGGTGAGTGAATCTCTAACAAAGTCCAAGCATCATTTATAACACATCCCAGATTAAATGCCTCTGCTTCTGCCTCAAGAACATAGAAGATAAACATAGAGCTATTGAAAATCAAACCTGCATTCTACATATTTTGGATATGGAAATGGCAGCATGCTATAAGCTTAGTGTGACCAGGTTAATCTTTTTGAATTATCATATAGCCAATACTAACATCATGCTTGCAGTATTTCATCTTGAGGTTTTGGACCAGCACGCTCTTCATGAACCCATAACTCTTTGAATTCCCGTTGCAGCAATGCCAAAATTAGGATAAGACCCAGTGCACATGGAACAAGATAAAGTAGTGTTCGTTGGTTGTGCCCATCCATTAGGTGCAAGGCAACATAAGTGAGGAAGAGACCAAATCCATCCGATTGTTGACCAGAGAAAATACCCATTCCAAAGACTCTTTTTTGTCGACCTGTCATACCTAACTACAAAAGCAACAAGTAAACCAGGTAAGAGGATGTCTCCAAAGCCAATCATATCATATCCACCCCAAGGATCGAGAATATGTGGGATTCTTAAGAGCATGGGAATGCTTTCACCACCCGATTTATCACCGCGCGCAACCACAATCATAACACTCTCGTGGAAAATAAAAGGTGATATGAAGACCCAGAAAATATCATAGACAAATGCACAGCTTAATAAAACTGTTGCAACCTTGATATTTGGTAATCAGGCTATTTGAAAAACTGTAATCATCAATGATATGCCTAGAAAATCTTGACAAATGCAGGCATAGGAAGCATGCTGATTTGCAGCCCAAGTAACAGCAAAGCTATACAGAAGAGAAAAAATATCACAGACAGAAGTGAGACCTCACCCACAATTGGAACCTTTATCGTCATGTCAGCAAAGTGACCAAATGACCTGGACAATAAAGCCACTAAACAAATATGCATTTCCTCAACTCCACCTATATAGAAGAGGACAATGAGAATCCAAATGAACCAATCAGACATGAACCAATAAAGAAGCATCAAAAATCGATAATATGAGTATGAATAAAACAGCTGCCTTGGTGGTCATATGCATGACATCCTTCTCTGGCTCAACTTTTCTTGCAGATATATCATTTTGGGTCTCCTTTATCATTCATTACAAGCAATGCCACTGCTCCCTCTGCTTGTGCAATATTTTCTTTCAAACGTTCCATCAATTATCGCAACCCCTCTGTCAGTATTAATCTTAAGCAGATCACACATGTTGCTTTCCTCTGACTTGCAGTGTGTGCATTCTCCACATTCTCCAGTAAATACAAGAAGCACAGTGTCAAAGGTAATTCCATTTTCCAGCTGGACTGCAGTTACACGCCCATCAATTCCAGCTACCAGTCTTTTTTGTTTGTCCATTGGTGAAACTACTTCAACATAATGAGTAATGGAATTATTCGCAGTGATCCGGATTTTATGAGCAGAACGAAATGAATACAGATTATTACTAGGTGCTTAACACGAAAATAACAGAGATACAGTAAAACTGGTTTTCTATTAAATAACGAAATAAGCTGAAACTGTAAAAATGCAGCGGAAACAAGTTTGCTGGAATGGTGGCGGCTTATCTCTGAGAAGAGATGTGAC
>JASDQU010739810.1:279234-305868 GCA_032191745.1 Picea mariana | reverse complement strand
ATGCCAACTCAAAGGCATTTGTTATAATTGTGATGACAAATATTTCTCGGGCAACAAATGTAAGGAACAATAGCTTTTTATGGCCATCTCTGAGGATATTCCGGAAGAGGATGTTGAAACTCCCCTTATGCCCGAGTCACCAGAAATCACTCACATAAACCCTCCCTTCGACCCTCCCGAAGTGGAACCGATCATTTCCCTCAATGCTCTTACCAGCTTCTCTGCCCCCCAAACCGTCAAGTTAATCGGTTACATCAAGCACCAAAAGGTCATCATTCTAGTTGATAGTGGCAGCACCCACAATTTTATTCATCGTTGCATTGCCCAAGAAACCCATTACTACATCCATGCTATCAAAAATTTCCAAATCATGATTGCCAATGGTGGTTCTATGAAATGTGGTGGGCGTTGTGAAAATGTGTGTCTCCAAATCGATGACTACCACCTAAAATCCCATATGTTTGCTATTAACATGGGAGGTTGCAACATTGTGTTTGGTGCAGACTGGCTAAGGACTTTGGGTCCCATTCTCATGGATTTTAGGAACTTAACTATGCAATTTGATCAAGAAGGACACCAATATAAATTCCAAGGCATCATTGTTGGTTCACCTGAGGTCATCAGTTCCCATCGCATGGAAAAGCTGCTCAAAAAGGGTCATTCTAGTGTCATTGCCCAACTCCATGCCATTCAAGCCACAAAGACACCCCCAGTGCCCCAAGACCTCCAAGCCCTCCTTTATAAACATCAAATGGTATTTTCCACTCCCCAAGGACTCCCTCCTTCCCTCGGTGTTCATGATCATTCCATTCCCCTTGTCTCAGGAAGCCTTCCCCCCAATATCTGTCCATATCACTACCCCTTTGCACAAAAAAATGGTCCAGGAACTCCTTACTGCAAGCGTCATCCATCCTAGTACAAGCCCTTACTCATCTCCGGTCGTCATGGTACTGAAGAAAGAAGGTTCTTGGATAATGTGTCCTGACTTTCATGCTCTCAACAAACTGACCATCAAAAAAAAATTTCCCATTCCTGTCATTGATGACCTCCTGGATGAATTGAGTGGCGCCCAATTCTTTACCAAACTCGATCTTCTCTCGGGCTATCACTAGATACGTATGAAAGAGGCAGACATTCCCAAGACAACCTTTCGCAATCATGAGGGCCACTATGAGTTTTTGGTCATGCCCTTTGGCTTGTGTAACGCCCCATCCACCTTCTAGAGCCTCATGAACCATGTCTTCCACCCTTTTCTTCGTCATTTTGTCTTAGTTTTCTTTGATGATATCCTCATCTATAGCAAAACCTGGACAAACCATCTTACTCATGTGGATCAAGTTCTCTGCCTACTCTCTCAGCACCAACTTTTCCTGAAATAGTCTAAATGTGCTTTTGGTGCCTCAGAAGTAGAATACTTGGGTCATCTGGTGGGAAAGGATGGTATCAGGGTGGACCCGAAAAATATTGAAGCTATGCAAGACTGGTCGCACCCAAAGACTATCAAAATCTTGCATGGATTTTTGGGCCTAACAGGGTATTATCGCAAGTTTGTTAAGAACTATGGAAATATTGTAGCACCTCTCACAGCTCTCCTCAAAAAGAACTCTTTCACTTGGACTCCAGCAGCTACTCAAGCTTTTCAAACCTTGAAGACAGCCATGTGCACCACTCTGGTTCTGGCCCTTCCCGATTTCACAAAGATCTTTGTGTTGGAATGTGATGCCTCAGGGAAAGGAATCGACGATGTTCTTATGCAAGAGGGTCGACCTTTGGCCTTCACCAGCAAGAAAATGTCTAAAAGGAATCTAGGAAAACCCATTTATGAAAAGGAAATGTTGGTGATTATGCATGTCATTGAGTTGTGGTGTCCTTATCTCTTGGGGAAACGCTTCCAAATTAAGATCGACCATCAAAGCCTTAAGTACTTTTTGGAACAACGTATTTTCTCCCAGGAGCAACAAAAATGGGTCACTAAGCTCTTTGGATATGATTATGAGATCATTTACAAGAAGGGAAAAGACAATGTCATGGTAGATGCACTGTCCCGGAAATATGAAGACGAAGGATCCCTTTTTTCTCTTTCCTTCAGTGTACCTGATTGGCTCCAAGTTGTGCGCCAGGAATGGCTTCAAGATCCCAAAAATTCGCATCTGATCCAGCAATTGCAGACCAAGGCTCTGGCTCCCCCAGGGTACTCCTGTCTCTAGGATGAGCTTCGATACAAAGGCCATTTGTATTTAAGTAAACAATCCAAGCTCAAATCCATGGTACTTTCTGAGCTTCATGCTACACCCACAGCGGGGCACTCTGGGTTCACCAAAACATATGACAGGGTCAAACGTTCTTTTTTCTGGGATGGTATGAAACAGGACATCCGTAAGTTTGTCGCTGAATGTGAGGTGTGTCAACGCAAAAAGGTAGAAACAGTCAAATCTTCAGGCACCCTCCAACCGCTTCCGATTCCCCCTGCTATTTGGAAGGATATCTCTATGGAATTTATTACAGGCTTACCCAAATGAGGGAATAACTCAGTCATAATGGTGGTGGTGGATCGCCTTTCCAAGTATGCTCATTTTTGCGCTCTTCACNGGCTCAAATTTTCATGTACCAGGTCTTCAAGCTTCATGGCATGCCGCACTCTATTGTTTCTGATCGTGACCCAACTTTCACAAGCAATTTTTGGCAAGAATTGTTTAAGCTACAAGGCACACAATTGCATCTCGGCTCAGCTTATCATCCCCAGACGGATGGTCAAATGGAAGTTGTCAACAAGTGTTTGGAAACATATATGAGGTGCTTTGCCTCTAGAAAACAACTCCAGTGGGCTCAATGGTTACCCATAGCCGAATGGTGGTACAACACTACATACCATACAGCCACTCGCATGACTCCTTTTGAAGTGATATATGGACATAAGCCACCTTCAGTTCTCTCATACTTATCGGGTACCTCGAAGGTCCAGGCGATTGACCAAACACTTACAGTCTAAGAGGATATGCTTCGTACCCTTAAAGAGAACTTGGTCATGGCACAGAATCGCATGAAGCAACAAGCAAATCAAGGTCTCTCTAAATGTCAATTTGTAGAAGGGGATCAGGTGTTTCTGCGACTGCAACCATATAAGCAAACTTCCCTCAAGGCCAAGCATTGTCAGAATCTAGCACCCAAATTTTATGGCCCTTACATAGTTCTCAAGCATGTGGGACAAGTCACATATCAGTTAGCTCTGCACAGTCAGTCGAAGCTACATCCTGTTTTTCATGTTTCATGCTTGAAGAAGGTGATTGGAACCAGGTGTCGAATTCAAACCAACCTTCCAGAGTTAGCTAAAGAAGGATCCATTTGGATACAACCAAAAGCATTTTTGGACCAGCGTGAGCATCGCCTGCATCAGAGAACCATCAAGAAAGTGCTAGTACAGTGGAAATATATGACTCCAGCAGATGCCACTTGGGAACCAGCTACCATTCTGCAGCAATTTCCACATCTCAAGCCTTGAGGACAAGGTTGTTTTTAAGGGGGTGGACATGTTAAGGTCCTAACCCACACATAGGTAGATCAATGTATTCGGACGTAATAAAGGTCAATATTAATAAGGCCTTTCAATAAAATAGAACAAGGAGGATGTAAGAAGACCTAATAGAAGCTTCCGCTTCTAGAAGGATCTTCCTCTAGATGCTTCTCTTAATAGACATATTTAGTATAAATAAGGGTCGAGGGTATGAAAACCCTAGTTTGGAGATTATTGTAACAGAGCGTTGCTCGACTGGAGGTTTCCCCCTCGAAGAGGCCTGTGAACATTGCTTTCTAAATCAAAGTGTTATTTCAGTTGTTGTCCTCATATTATTTCTGTGTTATTGTGGAGATTATGCTGGTTATATTAATGTTATTCTTCCATTTCTAGAATTGTATTTATGTTATGCGTATTTATTATATCTGGTATCTTGCATTAGCACAGGCCATTCCATAATAGCCTAAATCTTTGTTGGATCCACAATGTTACCTTCATTGGAGATGACATTCCCTAAGTAGTGAATCTTCGATTGATAAAATAAGAATTTAGACAATTTCCCATACAATTTGTTCTCTCGCAGACACTGTAGAACCAAGCGCAAGTGCTCGTCATGATACTCCAATGTACGAGAGTAAATCAAAATATCGTCAATGAATACTTGGATGAACTTGTCCAATTATTCATGGAACACCCCGTTCATCAAACTCATAAATATTGCAGGGACGTTTGTCAGTCAAAAAGGTAAAACAGTAAACTCGTAATGTCCAAACCTCGTCTTAAAGGCGGTCTTAGGGAAATCATCCTCCTTGATCTGTAATTGGTGATACCCTGATCTCAAGTCAATATTTGAAAACATCATCGCACCCTTCATCTGATCAAATAAACTCCATAAAACGGGCCTCGTACTCGGGCACCGTATGGTCACCATGTTGCAAGGCGTTGAACTCGTTGAGCTGACACTCAATGAATTCCTCCTTTAGATACCTCTCTTGGAACTGTTCTTCAAATTGTTCCCATGACACGTCTTTGACAGCCATGTTCAATTGCGGCAGGAGCGTCTTCCACTATAGAAGAGCGCTTCCCTTCAGTTGAAATACCTCCATGCAGACCTTCATGTTGGAGGTATAGTCACGAAGTGAAAATCACATTGCCATATTCTCCAACCATGCCTCGACGGCTACGTCGTCTGGGGCACAAAAGAACTCGGGAAATTTTACCTTCTCGAGTTCGCAGTGAATGCTACCAATATCGATCGGAGCGTGTAGTGGACCCTCAGGGGGTGTCGATGCCCTTTCCTCATCTCTATCCAAACAGTTGATTAGTGCTTTAGACATCTGATGAAAATACCTTATCATCCCAACCACATCACTCACAGCTATTTTTTCTTGCCCAACAACTTGTTCATCTCTTTGGGATCTATACCCCTCAGGCGTGGATGCTACTGGAGGTGTCATGCCTCCTCCCCTAGCACCCCATCACCTACCTCTGCGACGTCCTCTAACCATGATTAGTTGCACGAATACAAATCAGTTTAATTAGAAACATTACAATCAAATATCTAATCAACGGAATCCGTAGTGATCCCAAGTCATGGGTCAAACTGACTCTGATACCATATGTAACGACCCCTATCATTACGACTGGATGTGACGCAAAGAAAAAAAAAAAAAATTTATTTTAAACTGAAAAGCAATCAACGACAACAATTAATCAACAGAACTTGACGATGAACACAACTTACGCATTCAGGCGACAGACAACAACGACCCAGCACACTAGCACATCATGCAAATGGATGAAGCATGTGATAATCAATTCACAGATACAAATGGCTACCCACCCGACACAAACAAGACAACGCCTACAAGTTAAAGGACAACATCAACAACTCGACACAACAGCTTCAATGACCAGTAACTAGAAACCTCTACGAAGTGAAAAACCAAATGCATTAAGGCGTTACAGAACCAAGTACCAACATCAATTACAACGAATAATATGCCCACCTCGGGAAGCACAAGACTCCGGCCAAGTTATCATTCGCATCTATGCATCAGGGCATGCAATGATCCTTTCATCAGGAATCATGTCATCACAATTAGATAGGCATGACAATAACCATGGCACAACATAACCTATCTAGACCTTTAACCTAATCCAAATCCCTCGCGCTAGGAGATCGAATTATCAGTCAATAAATACATGAAGATTATACCCAAGCACCCCAGCATCAAGTCGACAAGACGCAAGGTGACATCACTCAAAATTAAAATGCGCAACTAACCGACAGATTTCTTGTTTTCTACAAGGAAAACATGTGTAGTGTAACACTATGACCAACCACCATTTACACTTTGACTTAAGGCACAAGGCGCATAGTAACCAATTAATTGTTAAACTATTAATCAGTTTTGCTAATAAAACTATTAAACCCTCAACCATTAATCTTGCGCAAGCTATTAAACTATTACCCCAATAAAACATAAACCATTAATTGTTAATCATTATGTCTAAGTGTGAATGAGTGAACTATTATCATTGCAATTAATCAAGTAATCTATTACCAAACCAATTAAGCCATTATTCTATTACCGTCACAGCATTTAATCTATGGTGGCAGAAGTTAAAGGACTGATAAATAAGACGGATAAATGAACAATTGCTATATAAAAAAAAACAAATTAATCTATTGTTTTCATAAGTCATAAGACATATGTATAAAACCATTGACATATAAAAAAATAAATCTAATTCTAGTAAGGATCACAACCATCATTGAAACCATATCTTTTTAAAACTGATGTGTCCTACATTCGATTAAATTACTACTAAAGAGCTCGAATGACGATAACTTTGATGAAGTTAATATACAAAACAGAAATCGCATCTTTTTATAATATACATCATTTTATGTCATTTAAAAATAGTATAATATTTTTAGAATAATATAAAGAAATCGCATTTTTTTACAATGATAACCTTTTTCATAGGTTAGAATATACAAAACAGAAATCGCATCATCTTAGAATATACATCATTTTCTGTCAGTTAAAAATATAGCAGTCCAGAAATCGCACTCCAATTATTAAAATTATGTGCTATTAATGTTGTCTAACCATGTCCATTAATGTGGTCTAACCATGTGCTATCTATTCATAAGAAATCAACAATAAACCCATGGGCTATCTATTAATAATAAATCAACATTCAACAGATCATTGTCCATTAATAAATATTGTCAACAATCAAATCATTCTTTATTAATATTTACTGTCATCAATATTATATCGCTATCCATTGATAAACGTATGTCTAGAATTAATATTGCCTGGGGTTCCATGCTAAACTTAGAATTATTAAATGTGTTGTGCTTTATCAAAAAAAATGCATACATATGCATAAATTCGCAGACATAATAAATTTGCAGCCATATCATAAATTTGCAGCCATATATAAATTCGCATCTATATCATAATTCGCAGCCATATATAAATTTGTAGCCATATCATATCAAATGCTATTCAAAAGTAATAAAATCGCAGTGGTAAAGGCTGGGTGAATATGTTGTGTCAAACTAGGTAAATCGCCTAGAAAATCGTGGGGTGAAAAGGTTGTTTAATATGCCATAAATCATGGTGTAAATGTTGTGTAAAAGCTCCAAGAAAAATGTCCAGGGATGCTACCTTTGTTGGGAAATTCTCCAAGCAATTCATTGTTAATAACTCGACTTTTTCTGAGGTACGGAGAACAGGTAAAAGGTGGGTACGAGTCCCCCTGATTTGCTGGAAAGAAAAATATTTTTCCCTCTTGCAAGGACCCAAGGAATCGGAGTTAATCCTTCATATATTGATCATTCAAACGCCAAGATAAAAATCACAAGAAAACACCAAGATAAAAATCACAAGAAAACACAAAAGTAATCAATCGCAAGAAAACGCAGAAGTAATCAATCACAAGAAACCGCGGAGATTTATCATTAAAGCACAGAGGTTTATTAGAGTTTAAACAATTAAAAACGTAGAGTATAATTGTAGTTTAATCAATCAAGACGTATAGTTTAATCAGAGTTTAATCATAAGAGAAAAACGTATAGATAAGTAAGGGATAGATAGTTGGGAAAAAAATTATCCTTCACTTATTATCCATGCACAAGAAAGCAGGGCATTTGAATCTCAGTCTTAAACACCGAAGTGAAGATAGTAGATTAGGCTCTTGGCCGATTTCTCAGGCACAGACTAATAACTTAAAGGATAAGGGACAGAAGATAAAAACACATTTTTTCTTCGTATTAAACCAATAAAAACAACGCAGAGAAGTCATTGTCATCAGAGTTTGGGTTCTCCATGGGAAATCAATTCAAATACAATGAGCATAAGGCTGGGATGACTTTAAGTTTTCTGATCATAAAACGTTGAGCTCAACAAGACAATTTGTTGAACGATAAAAATGAAATCTTTGGATAGTGTTTAGTTGATTAAACATAAACTTTAACACATTAGAAAAACATTACTAGAAGTACGGGAAAAATATTGAAACTACCATTCAATACAAATATACACATCCGTATCGTAGCCAAATGTGAAGTCTCTAAGTCATTGTCCCACGTGCGGTCCATTCAACTCCCGCTTGCCGACCGATGTGATCTCATCGGTACCTCCCAGCCAATGCTAGGGGTACTCTTCTTCCCCCTAAGCCCCCCGAGCCACAAAGGGACCACACACACAATACCAAAGAATGCTAGCACCCAGCTCTCCTCGCAAGGTCGAGCTACCACTCATTACCCGAGTTGGCTATCCCAACTCCCACAAGAGAAGTTCAGTCGAGATAAACTTTCAGTAGCGTAACGTTATGCAAAAAGATGTGATTCATACTCCTCATCTGCCATCTCTTTTATAGAGTTTTCAAGTTATTAGTTTCTCAAATTCTCATTAAATCCCTTTTTCATTTAATTAATTTCGAAAAACCTCCCCCATAAACATGGCGCTCGATCCCCTAGTTGCACCAGAAAATCAATTTAATTAATTAATTAATTACTCTTATTTCCCTCACCCACCAAGAGAATTCCTAAAAAAACGTCTTTGTGTCCCAATATTCCCTTACAATTCTTAAATGACTTATGCCTTACTTAATTCCTAGTTGAGTTCATTAATAGAAAGTTCCAAAGGCTAGATTCCTTACTAAGTTAGACATTCATCTTTTTCTTTAAGTTTCCCCTTTTTTTAAGTTTCACTTTTTCTTTAAGTTCCTTTTCTTTTAAGTTTTTCCTTTTTATAACTAAGTTCAGAATTAGTAGTCTAAATAAACAACCATTTACTCTTTTTATAAATTTAATCCTCCATTATAATTTCCTTTTTCTTTTTTTTTACTTTTATAATTAAAGTTTGAATTTCTCTTATCAGTTATAAAAGAACCTTTAGTGAATTGAAATTTTAAAAAAGGAATCTTAGTGAATTAAAATTTTATAAAAGAACCTTAGTGAATTAAAATTTTGTACCAAGAACCTTAGTGAATTAAAATTTCCACTTTACTCCGGTTATACATCTAATTAGTTGTTGTTTTTTTTGTTCTAAGGCTCTACTGAGACCTAGGTTTTTAATTCACTAGGCTTGGTGACAGTTCTTAAGGGAAAAATTAGGAATTAAACTTTACTTATCACATCATTCATTTTAAGGCCGACTAGGTTTATTCACTTACCAGTTAAAATCACGACATGCCCTTTAGGACGCACTACATGCTCCAAGGGTGCCACTCACCTCTTTATGTTTTCCTTGCACGACATACCCTTCAAGACGCACTATGTGCTCCAAGGGTGCCACTCGCCTCTTTATTTTTTTCTTGCGCGACATGCCCTTCAAGACGCACTACATGGTCCAAGGGAGCCACTCGCCTCTTGACTCAATTTGGTAGACGTCAAACCCCTAGAGTCAATGCTCCGCCAGATGATCTTGTGGGAGACTAATGGCCTCTAAGGAATAAGGCCCCTGCCTTATTGCATGCCCCTTAGAATCATCGTGAGTGACTATCACAGTCTGCCCTCACAGCATCGTGGGTCTTCTTGAAATAGGTAATCGTTAACCTACAGTTCGAGCAATGACGGGAGTGCTAGTAGGTTGTGGCAGGGCTGCTGCCACACCTCTCCCTCAAATTATTTGGTTGTCATGAATGACCCCTCTACTCCAAATGTGAGTCTGGTCAGCAAGCTATCGTCATCCTGCATCCATCAATGAATCATGTCAACAATAATAATCAATCATCGTAATATCTAATAATATGTACATATGTCACATCAACAACATTCAGACCCAACAGTCCACTCCTTGACTCAATCCAGAGTCCAAGGGGTATCATCGATGGCTCTGCATCCTCAATGTCCAAAGTCTTGCACACTAAGGAGAACCCAGTCAATAGCATATGTCTATGTAAATACAACAAAATAACTTATCATCAAATCCATAATATCTCATAATCATAATCAAAACGACCAATAGTATAATAAGTTGGATCACTTGCACGCAAGTGTCCTCAAAGAATAAGTTCACTCAGTGCACGCAAGAGCAGGATGTTACATACACCCCCTCTTGGTTCAAACTTTGTCCTGAAGTTTCACAGTATATAAGTTCCAAAATAAAGTGTATCACAGTATCATAAGTCTATCTATCAAACAAAAATGGAAATTGTTGGCACATATCATATGCGTCCTCCCCGGTCGCTGAGTGAAAACTATAGATGTCCCACTGGACCTTGACTTGATCTATTGTTTGACGTCGTAGTTGTCAAATGAAATGGTCCAGGATGCGGATTGGCTCAACCATGAGCACACCCTCATCATATACCTACAAGGAACTCATGCCAATAACATGTGTAGGATCACTAATATAATGTCTCAAAACATATACGTGAAAAACATCATGCATACGCCTCAAAGAATCAGGCAAGGCTAGTCAATGGGCCATGGGCCCCTTATTTTCCACAATTGCGAAAGGTCCCATGAATCTAGGAGAGATTTTAGCACCCTTTCCAAACTTGATTGAACTCTTATGTGGTTTCCCCTGCAAGAAGACTTGATCGCCAACCTCATAACTATGGTGCGCATCGTCATAACTCTTCTGTCGATCATGTGCTTATTTGATCCTTTGTTTTATTGTTTGCATTTGATCTTCCATTTCTTGGATCGCTTCTGGTCCCACCAGGACCCTATCCTCTAGTCAATCCCAACTCAAAGGCATTTGACACAGTCTCCTGTAAAGAAACTTGAAAGGAACCATCATAATGGTGCTTTGATAACTGTTGTTATATGCGAATTCTACCAGTGGCAAGAATTATTACCAACGCTTTTGTTGGTCCATCAAGTACATGTGCAACATATCCTCCAAGATTTGGTTTGTTCATTCGGTCTTCCCATCGATCTCTGGGTGATACGCAGTACTAAAGTTAAGTTGGGTTCCCCAAGGCCTCTTGGAAACTAGTCCAAAATCATACTGTAAACATTAATCCTCTATCGGATATAATCCTCTTAGGCACACCATGCAGTCTCACAATCTCACAGATGAAAACTTTAGCTATGTCAGGTGCCTGATACGTCGTATGCATGGGAATAAAATGAGAAATCTTCATCAGAGTGTCTACTACCATGAATATCGAGTCCTATCTCCTTGTTTTTAGTGGAAATCCAACAATGAAATCCATCGAAATGACCTCCCATTTTGATTCTAGAATCGTGTGTGGTTGTAGTAATCCTGTCGGATTTCTATGTTCATCCTTAACTTGATAATATTCTAGACATATTTCCATGTAGTTGACTATGTCTGCCTTCATTCCTTTCCAGAAGAATAATGGTTTAAGGTCTTCCCTCATCTTCATGACTCCAGGATGAGCCATGTATACTACTTTGTGAGCCTCGTTTAGGATCAAACTCCTCAACTCGTCATTGGGTGGTACGTAAATTCAAATTTTAAATATCAATAATCCATCGTTGTCCAAACTAAATCCTTCAAATTTTGGTACCATCATTTTGTTTTTTCTGATAAAATCCTTGACCTCTTTGTACCAGTCATCGTCACGTTGTAAGGTTAGACTCTTTTCACGTATATTCTTCTGAAGAGGCATCACTGAAAATATGCATTGTCTCTGACTCAACACATCAGACACTATGTTCACTATTCCCTTTATGTAAGTGTTCAAGTCGCTTTGCGTAAAGATGTGTTGTAGTCCACAGTGGTCCATTTTTAGTTCAAATTTTCATCCAATAAGGTAGTGCCTCCAAACTCTGAAGGAATAAACAATGGCTAACAACTCCAAATCATGTGTCGCATAGTTCTCCTCATGCCTTCTCAACTTTCTCAAGATGTAAGCGATCACTCGATCGTCTTGCATCAAGACTCTACCTAAGCCTTCCTTGGATGCATCAGTGCATACCAAGAAGTCTACGTCCATGTCAGGGACTTTTAGTATTGGTGTTGTTGTCAACAACTCTTTTAGCTTCTGAAATTCCTCTGCACAATTCTTGGTCCAAACAAACTTCTTGTTCTTCTTATGCAAATTCGTGACCAGATTTTCTATCTTCGAAAAACCCTCAACGAACTATCAATAATATCCCGCTAAACCCATGAAGCTACGTACTTCTGGGACATTCATCGGCACAGGAAATTCCATAATAGCCTTGACCTTTGTTGGATCCATAGAGATACCTTTGTCGGAGATGACATGCCCTAAGTAGTGAATCTTTGATTGACAAAATGAGCATTTAGACAATGTACCATAAAATTTGTTCTCTCACAGACACTTTAGTACCAAGCACAAGTTATCGTCATGTTCCTCCAACGTCTGAGAGTAAATAAAAATATCGTTAATGAATACTTGGACGAACTTGTCCAAGTATTCTCGGAACACCCCATTCATCAAACACATAAATACACCAGGGGTGATTTTCAGTCGAAAAGGTAAAATAGTAAACTTGTAATGTCCAAACCTCATCTTAAAGGCAGTCTTAGGGACGTCATCCTCCTTGATCCATAACTGGTGATGCCCTGATCTCAAGTCGATATTTGAAAACACCATCACACCCTTCATATGATCAAACAGATCATCAATCCTTGGAAGCAGATATTGATTCTTGATAGTTGCCTTGTTTAATTGACGGTAGTCAATGCAGAATCTCCATGACCCATCCTTCTTTCGTATGAAAATAACAGGCACACCCCACGGTGACACACTTGGACATATTAGTCCTAGGTCCAGCAACTCCTTCAGTTGCATTTTCAACTCCTATAACTCTGGGCTCGACATCCAATAAGGCGTTCTTTTTATCGGTTTAGTCCCTGCTTTTAGGTCTATGGTAAATTCTAACTCCCTCTCCAACGACATCCCAGATAACTCCTCAAGGAAGACGTATGCAAACTCTCTCACCACTAGAAGGTGTTCTAGACCTTCCTCCACTCCCTTCTTATTTAACAAAAGGATCGCATAAATCTTACATCCCTTGTACATGCTCTTCCGTAGCTGCAAAGAAGAGATGAACCTCAGGGAGACTCCTTGGTTCCGACCTACAATCACGTGTCTTTGTCCCTCATCATCGACCAAACTCAACTGTTTCATCTTATAGTTGAGTACCACCTCATGTGATTCCAACCATTCCATACTGATCACAACGTCATAAGATCCTAAGATCATGACGTATAGGTTGGCCCTTGTAACAAACTCTCCCAGGTTAAGGCTACAGCCTGTAACCTTCCCTCCAACCTTTTGTTTGGCTCCTGAAGCCATTTCTACAAGGCTAAACTCGTCCTATCCGACTACCTTTACCTTAATTATTTTGATAACTGCACCAGAAATGAAACTCAAAATACTAAGGGTTTGGTTAGCGACTGTACCTGACGTCTCTAGCACGATCGACTATTTCTCTGCCTGGCGGTTATTCACCATTGCATGAATCTGATGGGCCTTGCCCAAATTCCCCCATAGTAGTGGGTTCAGATGATCTAGATGCTCTGGTCCTCTCCATTGGGCAGTCACGCTAGTAATGTGGCTCCCCACATGTCCAACACCCTTTCTTCGGTTCAGTACTCCTAGTAGCAAAAGTATAAGTTGACGGCCCACCAGCCTGGAACCTTGGTCTGTTCTGCTAAACAGGCCTAAATTGATGTTGTTGTGGTTCACATTGTTGTGGTGCTCTGTAAGGAGTCTGTTGTTGAGGAGTTAGTTTTCGAGGTGTAGTTAAAGTGGATCTGTGATGGAAGCCATGATATCCTGGTGGATGTCTAGCTATTGTTTGATGTTGTTGCGCACCAGATGACACCTGTCCTACTGGTCTCGCTAAAGTCCTTCTCTCACCCCCACTAATAATCTCCTCCTCTCCTATGAGGGCCTTCTAAAAAGCATCATGCAAGGTTTGAGGCATCAGAATCCTAACCTTTGCACAAATGTTGACATTAAGTCCAAACACGAACCTGTTGACCTTAAGTTTCTCGGTATTCAGGTGTGGAGAATACCGGATAACCTCCATAAAATGGGTCTCGTACTCGGGCACCGTATGGCCACCCTATCGCAAGGTGTTGAACTCGTGGAGCTAACACTTAATGAATTGCTCTGATATATACCTCTCTCGGAACCATTCCTCGAATAGTTCCCATGACACGTCTTCAACGGCCATGTTCAATTGCGACAGGAGTGTCTTCCACCATAGAAGAGTGCTTCCCTTCAGTTGAAATACCGCCATGCGGACCTTCATGTTGGAGGTATAGTCGTGAAGTGAAAATCACATCCCCATATTCTCCAACCATGCCTCGACACCTGCGTCGTCCGAGGCACAAAAGAACTCAGGAAATTTTACCTTCTCGAGTTCGCGGCGAGTGCTACTAGTACCGACCGGAGCGCATGGTTGACCCTTAGGGCGTGTCGGTGCACTGGCCTCATTTCTATCCAAACGGTTTATCAGTGCTTCAGACATCCACTGAAAATACCTCATCAGCCCAACCACATCACCCACGGCTATTGTTTCCTGCCCAACAACTTGTTCGTCTCCCTGGGGGTTAATCCCCTAGGGAGTGGATGTTACTGGAGGCGTCACGCCTCCTCCCCTAGCACCTCGTCATCTGCCTTCGTGGTGACCTTTAACCAAGATTACATGCACGAATAATAATTAGTTTAATTAGCAACATTACAATCAAATATATAATCAACAGAATCTGTAGTGATCCCAAGTTGCGGGTCGAACCGGCTCTGATACCATATGTAACGAACCTCGTCGTTATGACTACATGCATTGCAAAGAAAAAATTTTAATTTTATTTTTTATTTTAAGCTAGAAGGCAATCAATGAAAAAATTTAATGAACACAACTTGATGATGAAATGAAATGAAACTCTCTAGCACGGTCGACTGGTGCTCTGCCTGGCGGTTATTCACCGCTGCATGAATCTGATGGGCCTTGCCCAAATCCCCCATGGTAGTGGGTCTGTCTGATCTAGATGCTCTGGTCCTCTCCACTGGGCATTCATGTTGGTAATGTGGCTCCACACATTTCCAACACCCTTTCTTCGGTCCAATACTCCTAGTAGCCGAAGTAGAATATGACGGCCCACCAGCCTGGAACCTTGGTATGCTCTATTGAACAGGCCTAAATTGTTGTTGTTGTGTTCGATGTTGTTTTGGTTCCCTATAAGGATTCCACTTCTGAGGCGCGGGTCGTCGAGGTGTAGTGAAAGTAGATCCTCACTAGAACCCACGATATCCTGGTGGATGTCTAGCTGTTGTCTGATGCTGCTGCGCACTAGATGACACCTGCCTTCCTCATCTCGCCAAAGTCCTACTCTGACCCCTGCTGATAAGATCCTCCTCTGCTATGAGGGCCTTCTGAACAGCATCATGCAAGTATTGAGGCATCATAATCATAACCTTTGCACAAATGTTGAAATTAAGGCCAAACACGAACCTGTTGACCTTAAGTTTCTTGGTATTCATGTGTGGAGCATACCGAAGAAGCTCCATAAAATGAGCCTCGTACTCGGGCACCGTACGGCCTCCTTGTCGCAAGGGGTTGAACTCATTGAGTTGACGCTTAATGAATTCCTCCAATAGATACCTCTCTCGGAATAGTTCCCATGACACGTCTTCCATGGCCATGTTCAATTGCAACAAGAGCGTCTTCCACCATAGAAGAGTGCTTCACTTCAGTTGAAAGACCGCCATGCATACCTTCATGTTGGAGGTATAGTTGCTAAGTGAAAAGCACATCCCCATATTCTCCAACCATGCCTCGGTAGCTGTGTCATCCAGGGCACCAAAGAACTCAGGAAATTTGACCTTCTCGAGTTCGTGGTGAATGCTACCAGTATCGACCGGAGCGTGTGGTGGACCCTTAGGGGGTGTCGGTGCCCTGGCCTCAGCTCTATCAAAACGGTTGATCAGTGCTTCATACATCCATTGAAAAGACCTCATCAGCCAAACCACATCACCCACGGCTATTTGTTCCTTCCCAACAACTTGTTCGTATCCCTCAGGATTAGACCCCTCGGGCATGGATGTTACTAGAGGCATCACGCCTCCTCCCCTAGCACCTCGTCGTCTACCTCCACGGCGTCCTCTAACCACGATTTACATGAATACAAATTAGTTTAATTAGAAACATTACAATCAAATATCTAATCAATGGAATCCATAGTGATCCCAATTCGCAGGTCGAACTGGCTCTAACACCATATGTAACGAACCCCGTCATTACGACTACATGCGCTGCAAAGAAAAAAAAATATTTTTATTTTTTATTTTAAGACAGAAGGCAATCAATGACAACAATTAATCAACACAACTTGACGACGAACACAGCTTACGCATCCTGGCGACAAACAACAACGAACCAGCACACTAGCACATCATGAAATTGGACGAAACATACGGTAATCAATGGATAGATAAAAATGTCTACCCACCCGACAAAAACAAGACAATTCCTACAAGTTAAAGGACAACATCAACAACATGACACAACAACTTCGACAACCAATAACTAGAAACCTATACGGTGCGCAAAACCAAACGTATTAAAGTGTTACAAAACCAAGTACCAACATCAATTACAATGAACAATACACCTACCTTGGGAAGCACAAGACTCTGGCCAGGTTATCATTTGCATCTATCCATCAGGGCACGCAATGATCCCCTCGTCAGGAATCATGTCGTCACAAGGAGATATGTGTGACAGTAATCATGGCGCAACATAACCTATCTAGACCTTTAACCCAAGATAAATACTATACACTAGGAGACCGAATTATTTGTCAATAAATACACGAAGACTATACCCAAGCACCCCAGCATCAAGTCAATAAGACACAAGTTGACATCACTCAAAATTAAAATGTGCAACTAACCGAAGGATTTCTTGTTTTCTACAAGGGAAACATGTGTGGTGTAACAACTATGACCAACCACCATTTACACTTCGACTTAAAGCACAAGACGCCTAGTAACCAATTAACTATTAAACTATTAATCGTTTTAGCTAATAAAACTATTAAACCCTCAACCATTAATCTTGTGCAAGCTATTAAAGTATTACCCCAATAAACCATAAACCATTAACTGTTAATCATTATGTCTAAGTGTGAATGAGTGAACTATTATCATTGCAATTAATCAAGTAATGTATTACCAAAGCAATTAAGCCATTATTCTATTACTATTATTGATAAGTAAGACGGATAAATGAACAATTGCTATATAAAAAAAAAAACAATTAATCTATTGTTTGCATATGTCATAAGGCATATGTATAAAACCATTGACATATAAAAACAATAAATCTAATTGTAGTAAGGATCACGACCATCATTGAAACCATATATTTTTAAAATTGAGGTGTCCTTCATTCGATTAAATTACTACTAAAGAGCTCGAATGATGATAAGTTTGATGAAGATAATATACAAAATAGAAATCGCATCTTTTTAGAATGATAATCTTTTTCAGAGGTTAGAATATACAAAACAGAAATCGCATCATATTAGAATATACATTATTTTCTGTCGGTTAAAAATATAGCAGTCCAGAAATCGCAGTCCTTTAATAAAATCATGTGTTATTAATGTTGTCTAACCATGTCCATTAATATGGTCTAACCATGTGCTATCTATTAATAATAAATCAACAATAAAACCATGGGCTATCTATTAATAATAAATCAACATTCAACATTACGTTGTCCATTAATAAATATTGTCAACAATCAAATCGTTGTCTATTAATATTACTGTCATCAATATTATATCGTTATCCATTGATAAACGTCTGTCTAGAATTGATATTGCCTAGGGTTCCATGCTAAACTCAGAATTATTAAATTCGCTATGTTTTATCAAAAAAATGGCAGACATATGCATAAATTCGCAGACATAATAAATTCGCAGCCATATCATAAATCCGTAGCCATATCATATCAAATTCTATTCAAAAGTAATCAAATCACAGTGGTAAAGGTTGGGTGAATTCGCTATCTCAAACTGGGTAAATCACCCAGAAAATCATGGGGTGAAAAGGTTGTTTAATATGCCATAAATCGTGGTGTAAATGTTGTGTAAAAACTCCCAGAAAAACGCCCAGGGGCGCTTCCTTTCTAAGGAAATTATCCAAGCAAATCGTTGTTGATAAATCGACTTTTTCTGAGGTAAGGGGAACAAGTAAAAGGTGGGTACGAGTCCCCTGTATTTTCCAGAAAGAAAAACGATTTTCCCCTCTTGCAAGGAGCCAAGGAATCGGAGTTAACCCTTTAGCGATTAATCATTCAAACGCCGAGATAATCAATCACAAGAAAAATCAGATATAATCAATCAAAAGAAAACACAGAAGTAATAAATCGCAAGAAAATGCAGAAGTAAACAATCACAAGAAACCGAAGAGATTTATCATTCAAGCGCAGAGGTTTATCAGAGTTTAAACAATTAAAAACACAGAGTTTAATCGGAGTTTAATCAATCAAGACATAGAGTTTAATCAAAGTTTAATCATAAGATAAAAATGCAGAGATAAGTAAGGGATAGATAGTTGGGAGAAAATTTATACTTCACTTATTATCCATGCACAGGAAGGCGGGGAATTTGAATCTCAGTCTTAAACACCGGAGTGAATATAGTCGATTAGGCTCCTAGCCGACTGCTCAGGCACACTAATAACTTAAAGGATAAGGGACAGAAGATAAAAACACAATTTTTGTTCATATTAAACCAATAAAAACAACGCAGAGCAGTCATTGCAATCAGAGTTTGGGTTCTCCATGGGAAATCAATTCAAATATAGTGAGCATAAGGCTGGGATGACTTTAATTTCTCTTATCATAAAACTCTGGGATCAACAAGACAATTTGCTGAAAGATAAAAATGAAATCTTTGGATAGTGTTAAGCTAATTAAACTTTAACATAGTAGAAGTACATTATGTTAGACAACTAAGAGGGGGGGGTGAATCAGTTGTTACTGTGCTTAAAAAATAATACCCATTTTAAACTCATTACAGAACACTCAATTATGATCACAATAATTCAGGGAAGTAAGCAATAGAGTATTCATCATCAATCACACACATGAAGTATAGAGAAACAGATATTCCTAAGGAAACCCATAAAGGGATAAAACGTCTTCTTCTTTGAATGATAGGCAGTCTTTTTATGTTCTGTACATCATCTATCTTTGAGCACCAACTCAATGTGAGGCTACCACCTCTATTTTACAAGCTGCAACTTGCTTAGAGCACCAACTCTCTAGTTTCTCTAGCACCCACTAGAAGGAAGCACCAACTCCCTGAGTGTTCCAGGAGAAACTGGATGGAAGCACCAACTTCCATTCACACGAGCACCAACATGTACAAAAGAGAACAATAGTTCTCTCTTTCACCACCCTACCACCCTAGTTTTTCTGGCTGCAACTAGATAGAAGATACAACTCCATGTGTTCAAGCACCCACTTGAAACTCTAAGGACAACAGTCCTCCCTAACACCACCCTACCACCCTAAGATATAAATCTTTGCTTTCTGAAATTTATTACAATGATAAAGTATTTATCAATGGCTTACCAGTCTCATCATTGTTCAACTACATTGATCTGCTCTGCCTGCATCAGTGTGTTCCTGCTCGCATCTTCTTGCGCTTAAGTTTTTGTACACTCTGTTGTTTTCACCATTTCTTCTCTATCCAGCTTATGTTCTTCATCTCTGCATCTTTCACACTCTATTCTTGTTGTCTTCTTGATCACATATAGTTCGACTTGTTTTATCGAGAAACAACAACCTTCCTCTGTCATGGCATCTTTCTTTTATTCATGCCCTCATCATCCGTTACTCTTCGAATCTCCAACACCCATGTCGAGAATCTCAGAACGCTCAAGATCCATGATTCCAATGCCCAAGAATAATGATTCAGTCAGTGTAATTGAATCGTAACTTATCAAGAAACCACAAAGTGAAATAACAACCCTTCAATCAGATTCGATTTGATCAGTGTCGTTGGATTATACACGCAGAGGCTTTTTTTTACTTTTCAATGTGTAACCTCTGATGTGGAGCCTAGCATCACTAGCTCCTTCCCCTATATTCCACTGATGTGACCTTGGGCGATGCTCTCATGTGAACTTGTGATTGCGGGCATGGCCAAAGGTGGTTTGGGGGAAATCCGCTTCTCGCCCCACAATTCACTATAGAGCTCCACGTATGCCTTTGGCGATACCGTGGTTTTGATTGCGGCCTACTCACAAAAAATTAAGACCCGAGCATGTTCTAACCCCGTAATGCAACGAAATCGTTGATATCATGATCTTGACAATTTTCTTGAACAGACGGTTCAGATTTATTCTTTCACGATCTGCGGATCAGATCCAACCTCCCTAAATCAATGATTATGATTTATTTTGTGATCCGTGCTTCGAGAGTTTCAAATATCAAACCCTCCTTTCTTCCATATGCCAATCTTCTGGAGTCAATGGTCAATGGACACCTGTCCTTCTCAATCGATGGCTCTGCCTCTACTTCAAGAATTTGACCTTTCGACCATATCAACGATTCTGTGTCCCCTTTCTTGATCAACAGTCGAGATCTCCTTCGGGTCTCCAAACTTTTGAAATCTCAAATATCAAACTTATGCTCTGGATCAAATGGCTCAGATTCACTTCGGACGATCCAATGCTTAAGATCTTCTTCAGACAATCTGACGACTGAGAGATTCTTCAGATGATCCAGCGGTTGAGAATTTATTATGTCTCTCTGGCTCTCTAGACTTCGGGGATTTCAAATCTCAAACTGATGCTCTGAATCAGATGACCCAGATTCACTTCAGATGATTTGACTCTTGATATCTTCTTTGGACAATCTGACAACTAAGGTTTACTTCGGACAATCCAACGGTCGAGAATGTATTTTGGTTCTTCGGCTCTCCGACCTTCGGGGATTTTAAATCTCAAACTGAATTCTTGAAGTGATATTTTTCCGGAGCGTAACCTCCTCACATATTTAGACGTGAAAGGAATGATGTTCATTGGATCAATATCTTATATCAACATCTCGATCTATCTACGATGCAGCTTTGCTTTGGATTAAATCCAATAGCTCTCCATCTTTTCTTATCCTATCCTTCCATTTAATTTGATCCGACAGCTGACGGAAATTCGAGTGATCGAGATCTCAGATCTCATCCCTTGCTTATCCTATCCTTCCACTTAAGGTGATCCAATGTTCATCGCATTTTCTCCAAATCCGATGGCCCTTGTTCATTTCGGATTTTCAGGCTTCAGGTAATTCGACTTTCAATTTGCCAATTCTTTCGAAGTGAGATTCCCCGAACAGTAACCTCCTCGCAACTTTTGACGTGAACCAAATGTTGTTCGTCGATCATGTTCTTAGATCAATGGCTTGATCTATCTTCGATGTTTCTCTTCTATCTTATCTTGTCCTGCCACTTAAAAGTGATCCAATGGTTGTGAAGACACTCGAAGCAGATCAAAGATCAAGGATGGTTGTGGAACCACAACTTGCAAGTGATTTAACTCGTCACCAAAACTCTGCAATTTGAAGTTGTGAGTTTTTGTTGAGTCAACCACAATTGTCTATCTTCGAGGCTATAAGATCTGACGGTCCTGATTAATTGTGGGATTGGAAACAGCATGATATTTAATTCTTCTTTCAATCTCTGCAATCTATCCCTGTCGTTGATCTGGCGATTGTGCATCTGACGATCATGACCTAATATGACTTAATCTAATCATTTTTTAGATCAACCACAATCATCGATATTTTTGTTTATGAGATCTGATGATCTAGACCAATTGCGGGATTAGAACTAATGAGTTGTTTAATTCTTCTTTCTCTCTTCGCAATTCATCCCTGTCGTTGATCTGGCTTGCAAATCCGATGGTCAAAATCCTCCAACGGTCCTCAATCCCATGGTCACTCATATGACCAACGTCTATAATATTAGACAATCAACATGGTCAATTTCTTGATTGGACGGTTGTTGAGGCTTCTCACCCTAAGCTTACGCTTTTCCTTCGGAGCTTTGATCTCTGCATACTGTTCACTTCTCCTCCTAAGATTATTCTTTTCATGTTTTGCATCGTCGTTGTTGTTCTTGCCATTAGTGACAAGTATACTCTTCCTGTAAAAACATGCCAACAATCTCCCCCTTTGGCATTGATGGCAACCCTGAAAGGCTGCACTATTATGCTTAGACCTCCAACTGTAGCATCTAGACCACACTTTTTCTCCCCCTTTGACATCAATCTCAAAGAAAACATGCTCCCCCTAAGCTGTTGCAATACTTTTCGAAGGTATCAGATATTCAACTAACACATACTCCCCATGACAGGATGGACTCTCTTAGGTGAGAGAAGGGATGACACCCATCTTCTGACAGAGATATTCAAATGGTGTCTTCGCTAGGGGTTTAGTAAAGACGTCTACAATTTGTTCTTTGGAAGATATATAATTCAGCTGAACAACTCTGTTTGTAACCTGCTCTTTGAGAAAATGATACTTTATTGGTATATGCTTCATTTTTTAATGGAAAACAGGATTCCTTGAGACACTAATGGCATTGGTGTTATCACAATGAAGTGGAATTGGATCAGTATAAGTGAGCTTCAAATCTGCAAGAGTTTGTATCATCCATAAGATCTTAGTGCAGTAAGTAGCAGCAGCAATGTACTCTTCCTCTGTAGTTGATAATGAAATAGATCCATTCTTCTTACTAAGCCATGCTACTAACGAATCACCTAATAAGAATGTACCTCCACTGGTGCTCTTTCTCTCATCCAAACAATTTTCCCAATCAGCATCTTAATATGCAGTTAATTGAAAATTCTGATTTTTAGGATACCAGAGACCATAAGTCATTGTACCCTTCAAATATTTGAATATCCTTTTGAAAACTGCTAAATGACTTTGTTTAGGAGCAGACTGATAATGACCTACCATTTCAACAGCTTGCATTATATCAGGACAGGATGTTGTGATGTACAGAAGACTGTCTATCATTGATCGATATGTTCTTTGATCAACATCAGGTGAAATATCATCTTTACTGAGCTTGCAACCAACCACCATAGGTGTGCTCACAGGTGTAGAATATTCCATCTGAAACCTCTTTAAAATTTATTTCAAATACTTTTCTTGAGAGATAAATATCCCTACAGAAATCTGATTGATTCGTAAACCAATAAAATATGATAGTTATCCTATCATGGACATCTCAAACTCAGTCTGCATTGAATTAGAAAACCACTTAACTAGAGGGTCATTGGTACATCTAAAAATAATGTCATCTACATAAACCAAAAAAACTAATAAATCATCGCCTTTAGACTTAATATATAAATTATTGTCAACAGTACCTTTCTTGAACCCTTTGTCCTGTAGAAATTTATCCAATCTATAATACCAGGCTCGTGGTGGCTGTTTCAGTCCATATAATGCCTTTCTCAACTTACAAACATAGTCAGGATTATCTGTCAATGAAAATCCTTAAGGTTGCTCCACATATACTTCTTCTTCTAGATCTCCATTAAGAAATGTTGACTTAACATCCATCTGATATACTTTAAAGTTCTTATGACATGCATAGGAAAAAAATATTCTGTTTGATTCCAATCTTGCCACTGGTGCAAAGGTTTCATCAAAATATTGTCCTCAACTTGTCCATACCCCTTGCAGACCAATCTAGCTTTATTCTTAACAATTTTTCCTTGTTCATTCATTTTATTCTTAAACACCCATTTGGAGCTAATTACATTCTTATATGCAGGTCTAGGAACAAGCTCTCAAGTATTGTTCTTCTCAATTTGATCTAGTTCCTCATTCATTGATTTTAACTAGTTTACATCTTTACTGGCTTCATTAAAGTTCTTGGGTTCCACCATGGATATGAAGTCTATATATTATTGCTCGATGTCTTTGATTATCCTTCTCCTAGTTTTTACACCTTTGTCTTTCTCACCAATTATCTGACTTGCAGGATGATTATTTTCAGTAATTCTGGAGGAAGGATTTGATGTTGTCTGTTGATTTGAGTATGCTTGAGTATTTGTAATTTTATCTGACTCAGAGTCTTCTTTTTCTGATTCTTGGACTTGTTCATCTTCATCTTCAACTGTGTCCTCTGTATCAGACTCAATATTTCTCACCTCTCTTACTGGGACTCCTTCATCAACCTTTAAGTCAATGCAATCAACTAATTTAGACAATATTTTATTAAAGCATCTATATCCTTTACTATTAGTAGCATATCCTAAGAAGATGCCTTCATCAGCCTTGTCATCATACTTGCTAAGGTTTTCATTATTATTCTTTATGTAGCACTTACTCCCAAAGACTTTGAAGTGTTTGATTGAAGCAGGTCTTCCATACCACAGTTCATAAGGTGTCTTGTCACTGTGTGGTATGAGGTGGGATTTATTAAGAATATGGATTGTTGTGTGTATTTCTTCTACCCAATAGGTTTGACCAATGTTCTTCTCATTCATCATTGACCTGGCCATTTGTTGAACTGTTCTATTTTTCCTCTCAACTACTCCATTTTGTTGTGGAGTTCCTGGGATTGTGTATTCTCTCTTGATCCCATGTTTATCACAGAATTCCTTGAAATCACTTGACATAAATTCTCCTCCTCTGTCTGATCTTACTGCCTTTAACCTGTTGCATGTTTGATTCTTAGTTAAAGCCTTAAATATTTTAAATTTCTCAAATGCTTCAACTTTTTCTTTCAGAAAAGCAACCCAAGTGAGTCTGGAGTAATCATCAATGATCAGCATGAAGTAGTTTTCCTTCCCTGTGCCTTCCTGTCTTGATGGTCCACATAAATCCATATGAACTAATTGGAGTGGTTTATCTATTGAAGTAGAGCTCTTGGATTTAAATTGTGTCCCAGTTAGCTTTCCTACTTGGCAGGGTTTACACACAGAATCTTGTGGCTTTGATATTCTTAAAAGATCGTTTACTACCTCAAGATTTTTTAGCTTGATTAAGTGGTCAAAGTTTAGATGTCTAAGTCTCCTATTCCATAACCATCTTTCATCATGTTTTCTTAGATGACAGTCTTCTCTATCTTCTTTCATCACATATACATTATTATCTATCCTTATGCCTTTAGCCACCACTTGTCCTGAGTTTACAGACTTTATCTTACAATCTTTGGAATTTAACACCACTTCACATCCTCTGTCACACATTTGACTTGCACTTTGAAAATTATGTTTCAGCCCATCTACAAGCAGATCATCCTGGAATTTTCCTTTACCATTACTCAAACTCACCATCCCTTTACCCTTGATTTTACCTTGTTCATCATTTCCAAAGGTCACATTTCTTGTTTTGCTTTTACTTATAGATAGAAACTTATCCTTGACTCCAGTCATGTGCTTGGAACATCCACTGTCTATATACTAGGGGTCTTTTTGTTTTTGAGCTGAAAGTAATAGACCACATTTTTAACTATCTTTATTTTTCCATGTGCTAACATTCCTAGCTAAGGGTTTTATCCTTGGATCTTCTTTGTAATTCTCCATATGGCAGTTTGAAGCTTTGTGGCTGAAGTTATGACAGTTATAGCATTCGATATCATTGTTCAATAGGTCAAAGTGATCGATGCAACTTTGTCTACTCATTGGTTGTTTAGTTCTATGTTGCAAAGATGGTTAATTTCTTGATCTCCTCATTTGCATGTCTCTAAAATTAATTTGACAATTTGCAATCTTGTGACCAAAATTAGAGCAATAAAAACAGTAACCATGGAAGAAATTTTGGTACATGAAGGATGGCCTTCTTTTTGGCATTTGTTGCTCCATCTTCTGATATCTTTTTTTTTATCAGGGATCATCTTTTCTTTATCAGCCTTTGGTGGCAGAGTACTCACATGGTCTGATTGTCTGCTCACTTGAAACTTCATCATATTTACTAGCTCTTTGTTTTCTGGTTGTTTGCTTCTTGAACCACTTACATAACCTAACCCGGTCTTCAACAAAGGAGATCTTTGTTTGCTCAGAATGTCATTTAGTTCTGGTGAGGCTTTAATGCTTGGAATATTTTGGAGATATAATGCTTTAAACTTCTCCATCTATTTTCTAGTTTTTACTACCTCTTCTTCCAAGGCTTCACATCTTGTCTTCTTCTCTGATAACTGTTGTTTCAGAATGTCCTCTATTTTCTTTGCTTCTTCTAATTCCACTTTTAGCAGGGCAAAGTCTTCATCAGGTTTTTTATTGTCTTTCTTGAATTGTATTAGAAATTGTTTTTTCTTTTTCTTCTTAAATCTGAGTCTATCAATTTCTTCTAGGGAACTGATCAGTTCTCCTTCCAAGTCAACCATAGCTTCTTCATCATTAACATCACTTCATGTGATTTTATTATCATAATCCTCTTTGGCCATAAGCATAAATTCATTAACCTTATCTTCATAAGAAGAGTCACTATCTGTGCCTCCTGAAGAGTCATCATTGTTTACACATAAACTTTTCTTTTTACCAAATCTCTTGGATTTGTACTTCTCTTCACCTTCAGAGTTATGGTCCTTCTTCTTGTGCGGAAACTTAGATGAAAAGTGACCTATCTTTACACAATTAAAACATTTGAATGGAAACTTGCCTTGGTACTT
>JASDQU010739810.1:228397-249699 GCA_032191745.1 Picea mariana | reverse complement strand
AATAAAGAGTGTAAAATCAAAATAAACGAAAAAGTTAAAAGGTACCCGTTATTATTTATTCAAAAATTTGAAATAATGGGGGGTTGTTGATGCTCAAAAAATGATGACACACTAGGCGAAACAATTATCTCTGTCTAATATTACTTAAAATGATTATTCACACTAAATATTAAAAACAATCTCAATGAGTGTAAATATATATCTCTCAATTATGGTTACCACCATATGTTATGAATTTTAAAAGATATTCTCACTAAGCACATACATCATGTAACTGACAGAGTACCTCTTCAAGACAATTTTTAAGGTTAAATTTCCTTAGATTTTAATCCACAAATAATTGGTATAAGGCGTGACCTAGGGCCTTCAGTCTGGGTTAGTAAAAATTTTCCTATGTGTGTTCCTCATCTCTCTTTAACCTGACATTGTTTCCCTTCCTGTGAGTGTGCATAGTGCTGACGAAGGTGCGTTGGTATTATACAAGTGTTGACCTGCTTCTAGCGAGCATCCATAGCCCCGCCGAGTTTACTTGTACTTCCCACACTACATAGTGTTTTAAACTTCCATTTAATTATGTTATATATATATATATATATATATATATATATATATATATATTGCATGTGCAATTAGGTGTTTAGGGAAGTGGGTCATACGAGAGTTATTTAGATTTGCTGGCAGTATACTCACTTCCAAAGTTTAGCTTAACTTCTTCCTTCCACCAATTAATTTATGTATAATATTTTATATGTGATATGAATGGGGCTTAGAAGAAGAAATATGTAAGAAACCTAAAGTGTAAATGATATATTTATATAAATATGAATTCTTGGTAACATAGGAGTTCCACCACAAATATATAAATTTTACTTATAGGTCATAGAACTTTATATAGATGATTTAGTGTAATGGTTTTAGTTTAAGTACAACCCATATGCTATCATTTATCCGTTGAGTATCATAATCCCTTTCAAAAAATTCAACGAAACTAACAAAATCAAACATAAAATAAAACATATTTACATATTTAAAATTTTATGAATTTTCATGATTTTTTTTTTTTAAGAATTTGGCCATTCATGGGAAGGGCTTCTTTCCCCCCCTCTAATGATTCAAGAATATATGTTGAAAGGCCATTTTTTTAGCTATTTGAAATGGGCCAAGCAAGAGTCTTCAAAATTTTGTGTGTTTTCCTTTTTCTTCATGTGCTTTGTCCCATATAAGAACTAAATCACCAATTTTGAAGTTTTTATTACTAACTAAATGGTTATCAAACCATTTCTTAATTATTTTTTGATGTTCAAAGAAAGTATGTTTGGATTTATTTCTTTCTTCTTCCAATTTTCATAATTCCTCAATGCACTACTACATTTTTGGACAAGGGTCTTCTCTAATAGATTGTGCGAATTGGAAAGAAGATAAATCTACATTAGTTGGTAAAATTGCTTCCTTGCCATAAACAAAGAAGTAAGGAGAATTACCTAATGTAGTTTTAGGTGTGACCCTATATGTTGATATTATGGTGGCTGCGGGAGGTATCAAATTCCACTTGTAACCTTTGACGAGACTAGAACATTCCAAGAAGCAAGAAGAAGCCCTAAAACATTGGACATAACCCTAGAAGACAAGTTGGCTAAATGAAACATTTAATATTGAGTTTTTAGCCTCCAGAATGAGAATTCAGCCCAAGTAGCTAAGGAGGAGCAGTATAAACACAAGACACCAGAGCTCATTTGTAAGACACAACTCACAATTGCATAAATTCAGTAGTGCGCACTGCATAAATTTAGTGCGCAAGTTTGGAGGGTAGTTGCAAATACAATTACTGCAAACCTATGATTTCAGTCTTTATGCGTTGGAATTTTTGATCAGTCTTGGTTATATTTTCTTGGTTCATTAGCCTTGGTTGGGTATTCATTTTCTACTGGAATTATTCTCTCTCAAGGTTAAGGTGCTCAGGGGTGGCATTTGTGCCTATGGTTGGGTGAAAATATTTCTATATTGTCTATGGTTAAACGAGCAGACCCACTTTTCTAACATGTTATGGGCCCACACCTCCTTCATTTAGTCTAACCACTGGAAGGAAGCTAAGCCATAATATTATCAGGCTCATTGAAGAACTGCCACCAGGTTTCTAGCAGGTGCAGTCACTAATGCATTGCTGCTAGGGTTACTAGCAAGTGCAGTTGCAAAACCCTAAAAACCTCTTTCCCAACACCTTATGATGGAACACCTTACTCAAGGAGAGGATATCCTAGTACACCTTAGTCTAGGGCACCTATCGACACTTTCATAAGGCAAAAACATCAAAGTGGAGATTTTAGGTCAAAGTCAATGCCTGACCAATCAAAGTCAAAGTTTGACCAACTATCAGTCAACATAAATCATGAATGAAAAGATGGATCATCTACACTATTCAACTCTTACAAAAAATATTGAATATGACATGTGGATAATTGATAGTCGAGCTTGTAAAAATATGACAGGAGACCAGGCCAGCCTCTCTAGTCTAAATGAAAAGAAGACATCCTACAAGGTAGAACTTGGAGATAAGAACACCTATCCAGTCGAAGGAATTGGTCAAGCTTCCATCAAATTGAAAACAGGTAACAATGTTCATTTGAGCAACGTCTTATATGTACTTGGTTTAGAAAATAATATTGTATCTATATCTTTCCTAGAAGATAAAGGAAATAAAATAGCCTTTGTAGATGGTGAAGTACTATCTTGGTTTAGAGACTCCAACATAGAGAATGCTAGATTTACTGGAACTCATGAAGGATGACTATACAGACTACTAGAACGTAATGATGAAGCTCTTATACATGATGAAGTCAATCCCAATGAACTTTGGTACAGAATCTATGCTCATTTTAACTATCAAGAATTACCTTTCCTAAAAAATATGGTTGAAGGAATACCATAACTACAATCTACACATGAAGGAATTTGCAGAGGATGTGCTCTTGGTAAAATTGTTAAGAAGCTGTAACATCCTGCTATTGCGCGCACTGAGTGAACCTATTCTTTGAGGACACTTGCGTGCAAGTGATCCAGGTTATTATACGATTGGTTGTTTTGATTATGATTATGAGATATTATGGATTTGATGATATGTTATTTTGTTGTATTTACATAGATAGGTGCTATTGACTGGGTTCTCCTGAGTGTGTAGGACTTTGGATATTGAGGATGCAGAGGCATCGATGATACCCCTTGGACTCCAGATCGATTCAGGGAGTGGACTGTTGGGTTTGAATGTTGTTGATGTGACATTTGTACATATGATTAGATATTACGATGATTGATTATTATTGCTGAAATGATTCGTTGATGGATGTAGGATGACGATAGCTTGCCGACCAGACTCACATTTGGAGTAGAGGGGTCATGCATGACAACCAAATAATTTGAGGGAGAGGTGTGGTAGAAACCTTGCCACAACCTACTAGCACTCCCTCCGTGGCTCAAACTGTAGGTTAATGATTACCTTGTTCGAGAAGACCCACGATGCCATGAGGGTAGATTGTGACAGTTGCTCATGATGATTCTAAGGGGTGTGCAATAAGGCAGGGTCCTTATTCCTTAGAGGCCCCTAGTCTCCCACAAGATCACCTGGCTGAGTATTGAGTCCAAGGGTTTGACGTCTACCAAATTCAGTCAAGAGACAAGTGGCACCCTTGGACCACGTAGTGCGTCTTGAAGGGCACATTGCACAAGGAAAATGTAAAGAGGTGAGTGGCACCCTTGGAGCACGTAGTGCGTCTTGAAGGGAACATCGCATAAGGAAAACGGAAAGAGGCGAGTGGCACCCTTGGAGCACGTAGTGTGTCCTGAAGGGCACGTCGCAATTTTAACTGGCAAGTGAATAAACCTAGTTGGCCTTAAAATGAATGATGTGATAAGTAAAGTTTAATGACTATTTTTTCCCTTAAGAATTGTCACCAAGACTAGTGAATTAAAAACCTAGGTCCGAGTAGAACCTTAGAAGAAAAAAAAAACAACTAATTATACGTATAATTGGATTAAAGTGGAAATTTTAATTCACTAAGGTTCTTGGTATAAAATTTTAATTCACTAAGGTTCTTTTATAAAATATTAATTCACTAAGATTCTTTTTATAAAATTTCAATTCACTAAAGGTTCTTTTATAACTAATAAGAGAAATTCAAACTTTAATTATTAAAGTAAAAAAAGAAAAAAAGAAATTATAATGGAGGATTAAATTCATAAAAAGAGTAAATGGTTGTTTATCTAGACTACTAATTCTGAACTTAGTTATAAAAAGGGGAAACTTAAAAGAAAAGGAAACTTATAGAAAAAGTGAAACTTAAAAAAAGGGGAAACTTAAAGAAAAAGCCGAATATCTAACTTAGTAAGGAATCTAGCCTTTGGAACTTTCTATTAATGAACTCAAATAGGAATTAAGTAAGGCCTAAGCCATTTAAGAATTGTAAGGGAATATTGGGACACCAAGGAGCGTTTTTAGGAATGCTCTTGGTGGGTGAGGGAAATAGGAGTATTTAATTAATTAATAAAATTGATTTTCTGGTGCAACTAGGGGATCGAGTGACATGTATTTGGGGGAGGTTTTTTGAAATTAATTAATTGAAAAAGGAATTTAATGAGAATTTGGGAAACTAATTACATGAAAACTCTATAAAAGAGATGGCGGAGGAGGAGTATGAATCACATCTTTTTGCGTAACGTTACGTTGCTGAAACTTTATCTTGATTGAACTTCTCTTGTGGGAGTTGGGATACCCAACTCGGTTAACGAGTGGTAGCTCAACCTTGCGAGGTGACCTGGGTGCTAGAATTCTATGGTATTGTGTGCATGGCCCCTTTGTAGCTTGGGGGGATCGGGGGGAAGAATAGTACCCCTAGAGTTGGCTGGGAGGTACCGGTGAGGTCACATCGATTGACAAGCGGGAGCTGGATGGAGCGCGCGTGTGAAAATGACTCGAAGCCTTCCCATTTGACTACGGTACGCATGTGCATATTTGTATTGAATGGTAGTTTAAATATTTTTTCTGCACCTTTAGTAATGTGTGGCATGTTTTTAGAAGAAGAGTGTGCTTTCCATTGATGGAAAGAGCAACAACGACAATGGTGAACAAGAAAAGCATAAGCTCAGGAGGAGAAGCAAACAATATGAAGAGATAAAATATCGGAAGGAAAAGCGTAAGCTCAGGGTGAGAATCCTCAGCAGCCGTTCGATCAAGAAATTGACCGTGCTAATTATTACGGACGTCAGTCATATGAGTGACCGTGGGCTTGAGGTCCATTGGAGGATTGTGACCGTCAGATCTACAAGCTAGATCAACGACAGGGATGAATTGCAGAGAGAGAAAGAAGAATTAAACAACTCACTATTTCTAATCTCGCAATTGGTCTAGATCGTTAGATCTCATAAACCCAAATATAGACGATTGTGGTTGATCTAAAAAATGATCAGATTAAGTCTGATTAAGTCGTGACCATCGGATGTGTAATCGCCAGATCAACGACAAGGATAGATTGCAGAGATCGAAAGGAGAATTAAATATCATGCTATTTCCAATCCCTCAATTAGTCAGGACAGTCAGATCTTATAGCCTCGAAGATCGACGATTGTGGTTGACTCACCAACAATGCACAACTTCAAATTGCGGAGTTTTGGTGATGAGTTAAATCACTCGCAAGTTGTGGTTCTGCAACCATCCTTGATCGTTGATCTACTTCGAGTGTCTTCACGACCATTGGATCACTTTTAAGTGGAAGGATAGGATAAGCTAGAAGAGAAGCACCGAAGATAGATCGAGCCATCGATCTAAGAACATGATCGACGAACAACATTTGGTTCATGTCAAAAGTTGTGAGCAGGTTACTCTTCGGGGAATCTCACTTCGAAAGAATTGAAAACTTGAAATTCGAATTACCCGAAGCCCAAAAATATGAAATGAATAAGGACCATTGGATTTGGAGAAAATGCAATGACTGTTGGATCACCTTAAGTGGAAGGACAGGATAAGCAAGGGCTGAGATCTAAGAGCTCGATCACCCGAATTTCCGTCAGCCGTCGGATCGAATTAAATGGAAGGATAGGATAGAAAAATATGGAGAGCCGTTGGATTTAATCCAAAGCAAAGATGCATCACAGACAGATTGAGCCGGTTATCTAAGATCTTGATCCAACGAATGTCATTCGTTTTGGGTCTAAATATGTGAGGAGGTTACACTCTGGAAAAATCTCACTTCAAGAATTCAGTTTGAGATTTGAAATCCCTGAAGCCCAGAGAGCCAGAGAGCTAAAATACATTCTCAATTGTTAGATTGTCCGAAGTAAATCTCAGTCATCAGATCGTCTGAAGAATATCTCAAGCGTCAAATCGTTCGAAGTGAATCTAGGCCATTTGATTCAGAGCGTCAGTTTGAGATTTGAAATCCCCGAAGTCTAGAGAGCTGAAAAGATGAAATAAATTCTCGACCGCCGGATCATCCGAAGAAAATCTCAGTCGTCAAATCGTCTGAAGAAGATCTTAAGCATTGGATCATTCGAAGTGAATTTGGGCCATCTGATCCAGAGCGTAAGTTTGATATTTGAGATTTTAGAAGTCTGGAGACCCGAAGGAGATCTTGATCGTTGATCGAGAAAGGGGATGCATAACCATTGATCTGGTTGAAAGGTCAAATTCCTGAAGTAGAGGCAGATTCGTCGATTGAGAAGGATAGGTGTCAGTGGATCATCGACTCCGAAAGATTGGCGTACGAAAAAAAACAAGGTTTGAGATTTGAAACTCCCGAAGCCCGAATCAAGAAATAAATCACAGTCATTGATTTATGGAGGTTGGATCTGAATCGCATATCGTGAAAGAACAAATATGAAACGTCCATTCAGGAGCATCATCAATATCATGAGATCGACGGTCGTGTCACATTGCGGGTTCAGAACATGCTCGGGTATTAATTTTTCGTGAGCTAGCCGCAATCAAAACCACGGTATCGCTAAAGGCATACATGGAACTCTATAGTGAATTGCGGGGCGAAAAGAAGATTTCCCCCAAACCACCTTTGGCAGTGCCTGAAATCATGAGGTCACATGAGAGCATCGTCCAATGTCACATCAACGAAAGATAGGGGAAGGATCTAGTGCTTCTAGGCTCCACATCAGAGGTTACGCATTGAAAAGTCAAAAAAATCCTCTGTGTGTATAATCCAACAATGCTGATCAAACCGAATCTGATCGAAGGGTTGCTGTTTCACTTCATGATTTCTTGATCAGTTATGATTCAGTTACACTAACTGAATCATTGTTTTAGGGCGTTGGAATCATGGCTCTTGAGCATTCTGAGATTATCGACATGGGCATTGCAGACTCAGAGAGTAACAGATGATGAGGGCATGAATAAAAGAAAGATGCCATGACAGAGGAAGGTTGTTGTTTCTCTGTAAAACAATTTGAACTGTATGTGATCAATAAGATAGCAGGAATAGAGCGTGAAATATGAAAATATGAAGAACATAAGCTGGACAGATCAGAAATGGTGAAAACAACAGACTGTACGAAAACTTATTCACAAGAAGATGCGAGTGGGAACACACTGATGCAGGCAGAGAAGAGCAATGTAGCCAAAAAGTGATGAGACTGGTAAGCCATTGATAAATACTGTATCATTGTAATAAATTTCAGAAAGCAAAGATTTATATCTCAGGGTGGTAAGGTGGTACTAGGGAGGACTGTTGTCCTCAGAGTTTCAAGTGGGTTCTTGAACACAAAGATTTGTAGCTTCCATCTGGTTGCAGCCAGAAAAAACAGGGTGGTAGGGTGGTGAAAGGGAGAACTATTGTTATCTGTTGTACAGTTTGGTGCTTGTGTGCCTGGAAGTTGGTGCTTCCATCCAGTTGGTGTTGGAACACTTAGGGAGTTGGTGCTCCCTTCTAGTGGGTTCTAGAGAAACTAGAGAGTTGGTTCTCTCAGCAAGTTGCAGCTTGTAAAACAGAGGTGGTAGCCTCGCATTGAGTTGGTTCTCAAATATAGATGATGTACATAACATAAAAAAGACTTCCTGTCATTCAAAGAAGAGGTTTTCTCCCTTTATGGGTTTCCTTAGGAATATCTATTTCTGTATACTTCATGTGTGTGATTGATGTTTAATACTCTATTTCTTACTTCCCTGAATTATTGTGATCATCATTGAGTGTTCTGTAATGAGTTTAAAATGGGTATTATTGTTTAAGCACAATAACAACTGATTCACCCCCCCCTCTTAGTTGTCTAATAATTGGTATCAGAGTGGGTTCCTTTTATCTAAGGGTAGATCCTAGAGCTTAAACATGACTAGACATGAAGGAAATTCAACCAATAAGCCCCCCCTGTTCAATGGAACACACTTTTCCTTTTGGAAAGTTAGGATGAGAACCTACATAATGGATTTAGGTGTAGATGTCTGGGATTTGGTAGAGACTGGTTATGTGAAACAAGTTGTACTAGCTTCTAAAGATGACAAGCTAGAATTCATCTTCAACGCTAAGGATACGAATGCTATTTTGAGTGGGCTTGCAGAAGAAAAATTTGTAAAAGTTATGCACTTAGAATCTGCCAAAGAAATGTGGGACAAACTCATTAGCAGTTATGAAAGTAATGAGAAGGTAAAGGGTGCCAAGCTTCAAACCTACAAATTACAATTTGAACAACTAAAGATGAAAGAGGATGAAACTATTGGGAAGTACTTTCCGAGAGTTAAAGAACTAGTAAATTCAATGAAAGGACTTGGTGAAAAAATTGAGGAAGTCTCTTTAGTCCAGAAGTTTTTGATATGTCTACCAGATAGGTTCAACCCAAAGGTCTTTGCTATAGAAGAACTTAATGATCTAAAAGTTCTGCCTTTTGACCAACTCCTAAGAACTTTGTCTGCTTATGAGATGAGGCTAGGTAAAGATAAACCCACCTCTAGAGAAGCATCATTTAAAGCAGATAAGAATGAGGAGTTCGAGGCTGATGAAATTGAAGAAAAATTTGTGAGAAGACTAAAGAAAGGATCAGGCAAGTACCAAGGCAAGTCTCCATTCAAATGTTTTAACTGTGTAAATATAGGTCACTTTGCATCTAAGTTTCCACACAAGAAGAAGGACCATAACTTTGAAGGTGAAGAGAAGTACAAATCCAAGAGATTTGGTAAAAAGAAAAGTTTATGTGTAAACAATGATGACTCTTCAGGAGGCATAGATAGTGACTCTTCTTGTGAAGATAAGGTTAATGAATTTATGCTTATGGCCAAAGAGGATTATGATAATAAAATCACATGAAGTGATGTTAATGATGAATAAGCTATGGTTGACTTGGAAGGAGAACTCATCAATGCCCTAGAAGAAATTGCTAGACTCAGATTTAAAAAGAAAAAGAAAAAACAATTGCTGATACAATTCAAGAAAGACAATAAAAAACCAGATGAAGACTTTGCCCTGCTAAAAGTGGAATTAGAAGAAGCAAAGAAAATAGAGGACATTCTGAAACATCAGTTATCAGAGAAGAAGACAACATGTGAAGCCTTGGAAGAAGAGGTAGTAAAAACCAGAAAAGAGATGGAGAAGTTTAAAGCATTATATCTCCAAAATCTTCAAAGCATTAAAGCCTCACCAGAACTAAATGACATTCTGAGAAAACAAAGATCTCCTTTGTTGAAGACTGGGTTAGGTTATGTAAGTGGTTCAAGCAACAAACAACCAGAAAGCAAAGATCCAGTAAATATGATCAAGTTTCAAGTGAGCAGACAATTAGACCATGTGAGTGCTCTGCCAGCAAAAGCTAATAAAGACAAGATGATCCCTGATAAAAAAAAAAGATATCAGAAGATGGAGCAACAAATGCCAAAAAGAAGGCCATCCTTCAGGTACCAAAATTTCTTCCATGGTTACTGTTTTTACTGCTCTAATTTTGGTCATAAGATTGCAAATTATCAAATTAAGTTTAGCGACATGCAATTGAGGAGAACAAGAAATAAACAATCTTTGCAACATAGAACTAAACAACCAATGAGTAGACAAAGTTGCACCAATCACTTTGACCTATTGAACAATGAGATCAAATGCTATAACTTTCATAACTTTGGCCACAAAGCTTCAAAATGCCATCTGAAGAATTACAAAGCAGATCCAAGGATAAAACCCTTAGCTAGAAATGTCAGGACATGGAAAAAGAAAGATAGTGAAAAATGTGGTCTATTACTTTCAGCTCAAAAACAAAAAGACCCCTGGTATATAGACAATGAATGTTCCAAGCACATGATTGGAGACAAGGATAAGTTTCTGTCCATAAGTAAAAGCAAAACAAGAAATGTGACCTTTGGAAATGATGAACCAGGTAAAATCAAGGGTAAAGGGATGGTGAGTTTGAGTAATGGTAAAGGAAAATTTGAGGATTTTCTGCTTGTAGATGGGCTGAAACATAATTTTCTCAGTGCAAGTCAAATGTGTGACAAAGGATGTGAAGTGGTGTTCAATTCCAAAGATTGTAAGATAAAGTCTGTAAACTCAGGACAAGTGGTGGCTAAAGGCATAAGGATAGATAATAATGTATATGTGCTGAAAGAAGATAGAGAAGACTGTCATCTAAGAAAACATGATGAAATATGGTTATGGCATAGGAGACTTGGAGATCTAAACTTTGACCACTTAATCAAGCTAAAAAATATTGAGGCAGTAAAAGATTTTTGAAGAATATCAAAGCCACAAGATTCTATGTGTAAACCTTGCTGAGTAGGAAAGCTAACTGAGACACAATTTAAATCCAAGAGCTCTACTTCAACAGATAAACCACTCTAATTAGTTCATATGGATTTATTTGGACCATCAAGATAGGAAGGCACAGGGAAGGAAAACTACTTCCTGCTGATCATTGATGATTACTCCAGACTCACTTGGGTTGCTTTTCTCAAAGAAAAAGTTGAAGCATTTGAGAAATTTAAAATATTTAAGGCATTAACTAAGAATCAAACATGCAATAGGTTAAAGGCAGTAAGATCAGACAGAGGAGGAGAATTTATGTCAAGTGATTTCAAGGAATTCTGTGATAAACATGGGATCAAGAGAGAATGCACAATCCCAGGAACTCCACAAAAAAATGGAGTAGTTGAGAGGCAAAACAGAATAGTTCAACAAATGGCCAGGTCATTGATGAATGAGAAGAACATTGGTCAAACCTACTGGGTAGAAGAAATACACACGACAGTCCATATTCTTAATAAAGCCCACCTCAGACCACACAGTGACAAGACACCTTATGAACTGTGGTATGGAAGACCTGCTTCAATCAAACACTTCAAAGTCTTTGGGAGTAAGTGATACATAAAGAATAATAATGAAAACCTTGGCACGTGTGATGACAGGGCTGATGAAGGCATCTTATTAGGATATGCTACCAATAGTAAAGGATATAAATGCTTTAATAAAAGATTGTCTAAATTAGTTGATTGCATTGACTTAAAGGTTGATGAAGGAGTCCTAGTAAGAGAGGTGGGCAATATTGAGTCTGCTACAGAGGACATAGTTGAAGCTGAAGATGAACAGGTCCAAGAATAAAAAAAAGAAGACTCCGAGTCAGATGAAAATACAAATACTCAGGTAGACTCAAATCAACAGACAACATGAAATCCTTCCTCCAGAATTATTCAAAAGAATCATCCTGCAAGTCAGATAATTGGTGAGAAAGACAAAGGTGTACAAACCAGGAGAAAGATAATCAAAGACATCGAGCAATCATATATAGACTTCATATCCATGGTGGAACCCAAGAACTTTAATGAATCTAGTAAATATGTAAACTGGTTAAAATCAATGAATGAGGAACTGGATCAGATTGAGAAGAACAATACTTAGGAGCTTGTTCCTAGACCTGCAGATAAGAATGTAATTGGCTCCAAATGGGTGCTTAAGAATAAAATGAATGAACAAGGAAAAATTGTTAAGAATAAAGCTAGATTGGTTTGCAAGGGGTATGGACAAGTTGAAGGACAATATTTTGATGAAACCTTTGCACCAGTGGAAAGATTGGAATCCATCAGAATATTTCTTGCCTATGCATGTCATAAGAACTTTAAAGTATATCAGATGGATGTTAAGTTAACATTTCTTAATGGAGATCTAGAAGAAGAAGTATATGTGGAGCAACCTTAAGGATTTTCACTGACAAATAATCTTGACTATGTCTGTAAGTTGAAAAAGGCATTATATGGATTGAAACAGGCACCACGAGCCTGGTACTATAGACTGGTTAAATTTCTACAGGAAAAAGGGTTCAAGAAAGGTACTGTTGACAATAACCTATACATTAAGTTTGAAGGTGATGATTTATTAGTTTTGGTTTATGTAGATGAAATTATTTTTGAATGTACCAATGACCCTTCAGTTCAGTGGTTTTCTAATTCCATGCAGACTGAGTTTGAGATGTCCATGATAGGATAACTGTCATATTTTCTTGGTTTACGAATCAATCAGAGTTCTGCAGGGATATTTATCTCTCAAGAAAAGTATTTTAAAGAAATGTTAAAGAGGTTTCAGATAGAATATTCTACACCTGTGAGCACACCAATGGTGGTTGGTTGCAAGCTCAGTAAAGATGATATTTCACCTGATGTTGATCAAAGAACATATCGATCAATGATATGCAATCTTCTGTACATCACAACATCCTGTCCTAACATAATGCAAGCTGTTGGAATGGTAGGTCGTTATCAGCCTGCTCCTAAACAAAGTCATTTAGCAGTTTTCAAAAGGATATTCAAATATTTGAAGGGTACAATGACTTATGGTCTCTAGTATCCTAAAAATTGGATTTTTCAATTAACTTCATATTTAGATGCTGATTGGGAAAACTGTTTGGATGAGAGAAAGAGCACCAATGGAGGTGCATTCTTCTTAGGTGATTCGTTAGTAGCGTGGCTTAGTAAGAATAAGGGATATATTTCATTATCAACTACAGAGGAAGAGCACATTGCTGCTGCTACTTACTGCACTCAGATCTTATGGATGATACAAACTCTTGCAGATTTGAAGCTCACTTATACTGATCCAATTCCACTTCATTGTGATAACACCAGTGCCATTAGTGTCTCAAGGAATCATGTTTTCCATTAAAAAATGAAGCATATACCAATAAAGTATCATTTTCTCAAAGAGCAGGTTACAAACAGAGTTGTTCAACTGAATTATATATCTTCCACATAACAAATTGAAGACATCTTTACTAAACCCCTAGCCAAGACACCATTTGAATATCTTCGTCAGAAGATGGGTGTCATCCCTTCTCTCACCTAAGAGAGTCCATCCTGTCATGGGGAGTAAGTGTTAGTTGAATATATTATACCTTCGAAAAGTAATGCAACAACTCAGGGGGAGCATGTTTTCTTTGACATTGATGTCAAAGGGGGAGAAAAAGTGTGGTCTGGATGCTACAGTTGGAGGTCTAAGCATAATAGTGCAACCTTTCAGGGTTGCCATCAATGCCAAAGGGGGAGATTTTTGGCATGTTTTTACAGGAAGAGTATGCTTGTCATTGATGGCAAGAACAACAACGACGATGGAAAACATGAAAAGCATAAGCTCAGGAGGAGAAGTGAACAATATGTAGAGATCAAAGCTTGGAAGGAAAAGCATAAGCTTAGGGTGAGAAGCCTCAACAGCTGTCCGATCAAGAAATTGACCATGTTGATTGTCTAATATTATAGACATCGGTCATATGAGTGACCGTGGGATTGAGGACCGTTGGAGGATTTTGACCATCAGATTTGCAAGCCAGATCAACGATAGGGATGAATTGCAGAGAGAGAAAGAAGAATCAAACAAATCTCTAGTTCTAATCCTGCAATTGGTCTATATCGTCAGATCTCATAAACCAAAATATCGACGATTGTGGTTGATCTAACAAATGATCAGATTGATTCAGATCAAGTCACGACCGTCAGATGCACAATCTCCAAATCAACGACAGGGATAGATTGTGGAGATCGAAAGGAGAATTAAATATCATGCTATTTCCAATCCCACAATTAATCAGGACCGTCATATCTTGTAGCCTCGAAGATAGACAATTGTGGTTGACTCACCAACAACTCACAACTTCAAGTTGCGGAGTTTTGGTGACGAGTTAAATCACTTGCAAGTTGTGGTTCCGCAACCATCCTTGATCGTTGATCTGCTTCAAGTGTCTTCACGACTGTTGGATCACTTTTAAGTGGCAGGACAAGATAAGCTAGAAGAGAAACATCGAAGATAGATCAAGCCATCAATCTAAGAACAAGATCGACGAACAACATTTGGTTCACGTCAAAAGTTGCGAGGAGGTTATTGTTAAGGGAATCTCACTTCAGAAGAATTGGCAACTTGAAAGTCGAATTACCTGAAGCCCGAAAATCTGAAATGTATAAGGACCATCAGATCTGGAGAAAATGCGATGAACGTTGGATCACCTTAGGTGGAAGGATAGGATAAGCAAGGGATGAGATCTAAGATCTCGATCACCCGAATTTTCGTCAGCTATCAGATCGATTTAAATGGAAGGATAGGATAAGAAAAGATAAAGAGATTTTGGATTTAATCCAAAGAAAAGATGCATTGCAGATAGATCAAGCTATTGATATAAGATCTTGATCCAATGAACGTCATTTGTTTCGGGTCTAAATATGTGAGGAGGTTACGCTCCGGAAAAATATCACTTCAAGAATTCAGTTTGAGATTTAAAATCTCTAAAGGCCGGAGAGCCGGAGAACTGAAATACATTCTCGACCATCAGATCGTTTGAACTAAACCTTTGTTGTCAGATCGTCTAAAGAAGATATCATGCGTCAAATCATCCGAAGTGAATCTGGGCCGTTTGATTCAGAGTGTCAGTTTGAGATTTGAAATCCCCGAAGTCTAGAGAGCCAGAGAGCCGAAATAAATTCTCGACCACTATATCATCCAAAGAATATCTCAGTCATCAGATCATCTGAAGAAGATCTCAAGCATTGGATCGTCCGAAGTGGATCTGGGCCATCTGATCCAATGCGTAAGTTTGAGATTTGAGATTTCAGAAGTCTGGAGACCCGAAGGAGATCTCGACTGTTGATCGAGAAAGGGGACACAGAACCATTGATATGGTTGAAAGGTCAAATTCGCGAAGTAGAGGCAAAGCCATCGATTGAGAAGGATAGGTGTTCATGGACCATTGAATCCAGAAGACTGGCGTATGGAAGAACGAAGGGTTTGATATTTAAAATTTCGAAGCACGGATCATGAAATAAATCACAACCATTGATTTAGGGAGGTTGGATCTAATCCACAGATCGTGAAAGAAAAAATCTGAACCGTCCGTTCAAGAGAATTGTCAAGATCATGATATCGACGGTCCCGTTGCATTGCAGGCTCAGAACATGCTCGGGTCTTAATTTTTTGTGAGCGAGCCACAATGAAAATCACGGTATCGCCAAAGGCATACGTGGAGCTATGTAGTGAATTGCAGGGCGAAAAATGGATTTCCCCCAAACCACCTTTGGCAGTGCCCGCAATCACGAGGTCACATGAGAGCATTGCCCAAGGTCACATTAGTGGAATATAGGGGAAGGAGATAGCGCTGCTAGGATCCACATCAGAGGTTACATATTGAAAAGTTAAAAAAATCCTTTGCGTGTATAATCCAATGACGCCGATCAAATGGAATCTGATTGAAGGGTTGGTATTTCACTTTGTGGTTTCTTGATCAGTTACGATTCAATTACACTAACTGAATCATTGTTCTGGGGCGTTGGAATCATGGATCTTGAGCGTTCTGATATTCCCGACATGGGCGTTGGAGATTCGAAGAGCAACGGATGATGAGGGCATGAATAAAAGAAATATGCCATGACAGAGGAAGGTTGTTGTTTCTCGATAAAACAAGTCGAACTGTATGTGATCAAGAAGACAAAAGGAACAGAGCGTGAAATATGCAGAGATGAAGAACATAAGCTGGATAGAGCAGAAATGGTGAAAACAACAGACTGTACAAAAACTTAAGCGCAAGAAGATGCGAGCAGGAACACACAAATGCAGGTAGAGAAGATCAGTGTAGCCGAATAGTGATGAGACTGGTAAGCCATTGATAAATACTGTATCATTGTAATAAATTTCGAAAAGCAAAGATTTATATCTCAGGGTGGTAGGGTGGTGCTAGGGAGGATTGTTGTCCTTAGAGTTTCAAGTGGGTGCTTGAACACATGGAGTTGTATCTTCTATCTGGTTGCAGCCAGAAAAACTAGCGTGGTACGGTGGTGCAAGGGAGAACTATTGTTCTCTTTTGTACATGTTGGTGCCTGTGTGACTGGAAGTTGGTGCTTCCATCCAGTTGCTGCTGGAACACTTAGGGAGTTGGTGCTTCCTTCTAGTGGGTGCTAGAGAAACTAGAGAGTTGGTGCTCTAAGCAAGTTGCAGCTTGTAAAATACAGGTGGTAGCCTCACATTGAGTTGGTGCTCAAAGATAGATGATGTACAAAACATAAAAAGACTGCCTATCATTCGAAGAAGAAGAGGTTTTATCTCTTTATGGGTTTCCTTAGGAATATCTGTTTCTCTATACTTCATGTGTGTGATTGATATTGAATACTCTATTGCTACTGCCTTGAATTATTGTGATCATAATTGAGTGTTCTGTAATGAGTTTAAAATGGGTATTATTGTTTAAGCGCAGTAACAACTGATTCACCCCCCCCTCTCAATTGTCTAACATAATGTATTTCTACTATGTTAAAGTTTATGTTTAATTAGCTTAACACTATCCAGAGATTTCATTTTTATCTTTCAGCAAATTGTCTTGTTGAGCCCAAAGTTTTATGATCAGAGAAATTAAAGTCATCCCAGCTTTATGCTCACTGTATTTGAATTGATTTCCCATGGCGAACCCAAACTCTGATTGCAATGACTGCTCTGCATTGTTTTTATTGGTTTAATATGAAGAAAAATTGTGTTTTTATCTTCTGTCCCTTATCCTTTAAGTTATTAGTGTGCCTGAGTAGTCGGCCAGGAGCCTAATCGACTATATTCACTCCGGTGTTTAAGACTGAGATTCAAATGCCCTGCCTTCCTATGCATGGATAATAAGTGAAGAATAAATTTTCGCCCAACTATCTATCCCTTAATTATTTCTACATTTTTATCTTATGATTAAACTTTGATTAAACTCTACGTCTTGATTGATTAAAATATGATTATACTCTGCATTTTTAATTGTTTCAACTCTGATAAACCTGTTAGCCTATGGATTACCTTTACCAATCACTAAGTCTAAATTGTCACCTATATTTGTATTATTCATTTAGGATATTAGTAATATATCCTCAAGTGATGACTAATGATTTAGTTAAGATTTCCTAGCCTAGTCATCATGCACGATTTTAGGATCTAGAGCAAATCTCTCTATGAGGTGGCACCACCCATTGTACTATAAATATGTAACATTGGAGTGAATAATTAAGTGTTGGCTAGTGAGCCTTTTCCGCCATGTTGTTGTTGTTATTGTTTATGTTTTATCAATTGGTATCAGAGCTTCTTATGGTCTTAAGGGCATGATGTATTCATGGTAGTTTTTCCATGAGTAATTCAGAATCGAGTTGATGGATGATGGCTAATCTTGGCATGCCAAAGCAGTTTTAGCTTCTCAAGCATGATCTGATCTACCTCCTTTACGTTACGGTAACAATTCGTATGGAACATAAATATCTGTTGGAAATCAACATCAATCACATTAGAAAACTGCCAGGTGTCTCTGATCTCTAATATTGGGAAATATCTTTTTTGCGTGGGTGTTCTTTTATGAATAAAAAGATCTATTGTTGAATCCAAATTTTAGATCAATGATATTGATTCTAGATTAAGATGAAACTGGAATTTTTTCCGGATTAATTGATCCACTTCTTATCAAACTAGCCCAATTCAATATGTCAAACATAACGTCCATAGGTTGACATTTCAATATTATTTTCCAACACTTTTCATAAGTTTATCCTTCTATAATCGTTTGACCTATCCATGTCACTGCATTCTTTTGACTAATCAGAGTTTTGGTCTCATTCCCACAGTCACCCTTTTCACCATATGAATTCACATACCACCATAGAATTCATGACATACGGTTCGCTATTCTATGGACTTGCCTAAGTGTGTTCTCCATGAAAACCTCAACCTGCTTGATCCTTATTCCTTCATTTGTGTTATTTGTTGTGAAAGAGTTTAATGCACTGGACTTTTCTAACAAAGAAGATAGTTCTTGTGGAGATTTTCTAACAATCCAACAAATCCATCGATTTGAGACCTGTGTTAGCGATCTGTCACAATCCAACAAATCCACTGATTTGAGATATGTGTTAGTGATCTGTCACAATCCAACAATTCCAACGATTTGAGATCTGAGAGTAGAGCAGAAGAGAATTATGGTAATCGGTTTGCAAAGAAGGAAGGGCCAAGCGTATATGTGTGGGCTAAGGTAGAGACAAACCTATTGGTTGGCTGCAAATTTTCATTGTGTATCCACAGTGTCAAAGGGATTCTGATATGTTTTGATGTGTGATCTGATGGAAAGAACTATTTAAAACTCACTGGAAAGAGAGTGGGGCGATAGTTGGTCGAAGAGTTCAGCTCTTTGAAATTTCTGGGATCATGGTATGAGGTGATTTGGAGAGTGCTGGGTAAAACACAATGATCGAAAATCTACAGTTAAAATGGTATTTTCAGAGAATTACATGCGATCCTTCAACTGTAGCAAACTCAAATTAAAAAAAAGCTTGATTCTCTGATTAAAAAAATTCCAATATTCTTGCTTCAGAAACCTCTCCTATATTTGAACGGGTTTTACTTAGATCTGTAAGTTCGAAGTCCATTTGAGTCGTATACAAAAGAATTATCTTAATGCAAATTTTGAAGGGATTTCACTAATTCAGCTGCCTTCTACTGAAATTGGTGGAGATCATCCAACATGAGAGTACAAACAATAATTGGTTCTTGATTCTGCAATGGCGTGGTGATTCCAACTCCAGAATTTGAAGAATTACAAGCTAACCAGAGGCAGTGGAAACACATTGTGATGATAAACTCAAGAGAATTAAGGGAGACTAAAGATCAAATAGGATTTTCCTTAAGTCGTGTGTCATTTGTTCTATTTGCAGTGACGATTTGACTACGTATGTGATCGGGATTGAATATTTTTCTCATGCAAGAGCACATGGCTGGACTAGAAGCGTCATAGCAGAAAATTCTACTTTATCAATGCCACCGATGCTAAAGAAAACAGATCGACCCAATCACTGCTAAAGATCCAAATCAATTTGAGTGGAAGACGTGGTTCCACTAATTGCATTCTTGGCCAACAAAGAAGGAGAATGAGTTATTGCTCAGGTTGTTTCTGACACTGAAGGTGATAATTTGGCAATAGAAACATGTATTTTGGTTGAGTTGGAACATTTCTTGTCACAATCCAGATATCAGTATTCAATGATAGAGTCTTCAAGATCTTTAGTGATATCAACCTCCAAGAGTACGATTTGATCAATCTAAGAAGGATCAAAATTCTTTTAGGCAATTGCTTTGATTGGGTGATAATTTCCATTATTTTTGGAATAACAAGTAAAATAATTGTTCCATTATAAATTCTTGTGGGTTGATAGATTTAATGTTGCAGTGACATATTATAGCTTTGTCAAAGGTTTAAAATAATTTGGAGAAGAAACCATGTTTCTCTTTTGTAAAACAAAAGGATTTTTTAAACCCATGTTTTGCCTATGAAGACTTATATGCAAAATGCTAGTAGGCTTAGTGCTTGCCAAACTTTGTAAATATGAGTTATCAGGTTCTTCTTATAAGTTGAAATGGGAAGTGAACACCATTGAAGGCTTATATTTGTATTGTGATCATAAAAGAGATACTCATAATAAAATTGAAGTCTTTTTCTCTGTGTCCTAGATCCGCCCGAAATTGAATAAGGGGATCTTAGGCACACCTTGTGTGGTGTGTGTTGGTGATTTTTTTCATGGTTGTTTTATGAGCTGATTTATGTCTAGTTTTGACATTATCACACACACATGGAGTACAAAGAAGGTTAATGAAATCAATGCACATGATTAATACCATTCATGCACATACAATCAAGCACATGCAATTAAAGCACCTGCAATCAAGTAGCTGCGAAGAACATTCAAGCATTTTAATTGTCAACATCAACATTCAAAAATGATTCTACATCAATCATTGAAAGGGAAAATCAAGTAAATGAAGCATTGTTAAGCATCAACATTTGCATATCATTTACTACTTGCAAATTTTTTTTTGTAAGTGTCAAATCAAATCAAATTAAGTTATTGTAATTTTTGGGTGCATTCTCGGTTGAACCCGACACCCACAACTTTATTGTATCATTCTATTCCTGAGTCTATAGGTTGAGTGGTTAAAATTGAAATCATTGTAAACATCAAAGTTTTGATGCATTTTCGGTGGTAACCGACATCCTCAACTTCTTGAAAGAAAGCAAGAAAATTTCAAGCGAGCGAGTACAAGTGAGAGTGAAACAAAATCAAGCGAGCGTGAAGTTCAAGTGAGTGATTCAAGTGAGTGAGTTGTAGATAAGCCTTTTTTGTCGAGCCTTCTTCTGTAATAAGGATCTACCTGCACAAGGATACCTCTTTTAGTGTTTTGAAAATGGCTCGAAGTCTCGAATTATTAGAGTTACTGAACACTCTAATAAACACCACTGAAGACAACACAATGACATTGAACAAAGAAAATCTTCAATCAGTGCTAACTTGTTTGCAAGTGACGCAAGCTAAAGTTAGACTTCTTCAATCTCTATCCCAGCTATTGAATGATGAATTGATAGATCTCAAAAATCAACAGCTAGTGAAGTGTTTTGAACTAGTTTATGTTCAGCACAACCCTCTCTATGATGATGAAGATGATGATGCTTTTGATAAATAGTCAGTGAAGGAACAACACAGTGAAACAACTTCAGAATCAGTTTCAGACGAAGTTGAATATATTCATGAACCTACATTTCAAGAGTTTTTTTTTGATTTTAGTGAAGAAAACGTTTCAATGATTCATCAACATGCAGTAAATCCACTTCCACAAATTTCAAAGCAACAGGTTCAGAATACTCTTTCCAAGCCCATCATCAAACCTTGGGAAGAAATCATCTACAACAATAATAGAACAGGACTTGGATATGACAAGGAAGTTACCTTTCATATTCCTGATTATTCCAGACCAATCAAGTTCCAAAGTGCTAGATTCCTTCAAGAAGCTTCAACTTCACATGTTCAAGTTCAGAAT
>JASDQU010739810.1:216331-228375 GCA_032191745.1 Picea mariana | reverse complement strand
TTCAACACTGAAGAAACCTGCAAGATTGAAGATTCACTATGAGTGGATTGATCCTTGGAAATGGTCATCAACAACCAAGCGATTATATAAGTCTTACCATAGAATTCAATCTCGAGTAAAGACCAATATTGTATCACATGACATTTTTGTACCTCACATAAGTGGTTCCCTTATGGCGTAGATTTCGAGCATGGCCCTCACGGGATGAGATAACATGTGGTTTTTTCTGCATGCCCACTTTGTGTTGTACTCAAATGGAACAAGTATGGTACTCTCTTGAGCCTAGAAGGGGGGAGTACAATGATGTAACTCTCATGCCCCTTAAGGGGGGGAGTTCAAAATTCCAGTGAAGATGGTTCATGAAACCACTTGTGGTCTCTCCTTTCAGATGACAAAGGGGGGAATTGATGATTGAATTGAAGATTGTTGTTAGACAAAAAGTTTTGACAACAAACATCAAGTATGCCATATGGGCATGAAATTTTCCAAATGGGAAACTGCGGTCTGTAGATGACAGACTTTGGTAGAATTATGGTTCAATAAGTTTAAGTTGAATCATATAGATTTTGATTTTGAGACCAATGATGTGAACATTTGGTTCAAATAGATGGTCATTCGACCTAACAGAGGACAAGAGGATCCTTCTGCATTGTAGCTTGGCATTTGATTGAGTTGTCAGACATTTTCAGGGATGTGTCAGACTAGAAGCTGATTCACTTCTCTTGGTTCGCTCTCATCAGTTTGGAGTTTACATTAAGTAAACAATTTGCATGCATCCTGGCTCACATGATTACATTGTGATATTTTCTAGAGATGGCAGGCTTTGATAAGATTATGGTTCAATAACTTGCAATTGAATCATACACATTATACATTGGGATGTTGATGGACACCTAAAAGTGTCAAGATTGGTTAGTGGTTATCCAAAAACCATCAGATACATGGTATCATTTGGTCAGTGGTTATCCCAAACCATAGATTCAGAGAGCACTTTCAGTGATACACTGATAGTAGAGTGGTGATACTACATGTTCACCAATTAGCATAAGACATTAGATTCTTCTAGCTAAATTACTTGGCAAAATGATCAAATTGTCAAGCAATCAAGGAATGTTCAGATATTGCAGCTGTTCACTTCCATATCTCAGCTCTCTTCCAGTTCATTTCAAATGAACATGTTCAGCATCCAGATTGGCAGTTTTTCAGGCAGTTCTTCATTGAGGCTCAACTCAAACGTTTCAATATGAAGACTTGGAATTGATACCAATTTATGATTTATTGTTGGTATTATTGATCGGACTTGTGATTGAGGGGGGGATTGTTAGCCTATGGATTACCTTTACCAATCACTAAGTCTAAATTATCACCTATATTTGTATTATTCATTTAGGATATTAGTAATATATCCTCAAGTGATGACTAATGATTTAGTTAAGATTGCCTAGCCTAGTCATCATGCATGATTTTAGGATCTAGAGAAAATCTCTCTATGAGGTGGCATGATGAAGGAGCATCTCAAGCGAGCCAGCGTGGAGACAATCAGACAGTTGGAAAAGCGCCCAACACAAATTTTGAAATATCTTGAACCATTAATGAAACATCAAGTGGAGGCACACTTGTATAATGTAAACGGACCTTGAGCAATTCACTCTCGTCCTTAGTAGGTAGAAGGCATTTATAGTAGTTAATGCAAGTAGATAGAATTGAATGTTAGATTAGACCGTTTTAGAGCGCAAGAGGGAAACGAGATATAGACACCCTCATTGTGTATTGTGACATTATTAGCATGAGGATAAGCATAGAAGAGAAGCAGAGAGCTGTGTAGCAGACTCCATGTACAGAAGTTCTGAATTAATACAAGAAAGCTGTGATTCAGACTCATGGTGTTCATATATTTTTTTGTGTATGCATCTTTGAATGTTATGCTCATGAATGTTTTGCTCTTTTTGTCATGCAATTGATTTTATGCTATGTATGAATGATTTCTTGTTGAATGTTTGAAATCTGAGAGGAAAGAGGAGAGGAATGAGTTTCAATTGTTTCTCTATATGAGAAAGAGTTCCTGCAAGGAGTGCAGTTGAATTGTCCGCAAGGAGTGCGTCGACAAGGTGTTCATAGGTTTGTCTCTGAAAGCTCAGGAGAGAAAGATTTTTTTCTCATTTCCACAGAAGTGCAGTTGGGCACAGAATCCGTGCAAGGAGTGCGTAGGCTGAGTGAAGTCTCAGGGTTGTGGACCTGTGTGAAGTATTGAGGGACTGCTGTTGCAGGTGTGCGCAGAGTCGAAGGATTTCAACATTTGGAAGTGTTTGAAAGTCTGCCGCAAGGAGTGCGTGCAAAGGGGTTTTCTGAAAGACTCGGAGTTGGGAAAGTTCAGAAGGATTTGAACCTTTGAAGGAGTCGAAGGAAGGCATAGCGATGCCAGACCACAGGAGGGAGATTTCTCGAGGAAAGGACAGATGGTCGGAATTCTCTGAAGAGAATTCGCGAAGTCCCGTGAGCCGTCAGATCTCACGGAGGAGCAGGGGAGATACGACGAGTATTCCTGAAAGGTTCTAAGCTCAGGAGGAGTAGGACCATAGGTCCAAGCCATAAGGGCCGTTGGATTTACATGGGGGTTTCTATATCGAGTTTTCGTAGGTTGAAGTCCTATAAACTTTGCAATGGGAATCGTGAAATCACGAAACGCGAAATCCCAAAAAGCTAAAAGGATTTGTGTGGGCCACAGAGGAGTCAGTGAGTGGACAGGTGGTGCACTATTCACACAGAGTCAAACTCCATTGATCATTTCAGAGTTTCAGGGAGTGAATTCTTCGCATTAAGATTCACGATATCGCGAAGTCCGAAGTCCCGATGGAGTAAAGGGGTGTTGGAAGGTCAACCTTGGGAACGTGTCAGAATTTCAGAACATCGGGTTTCAGGAATCGTGGGAACAAGTTGTTGGACACCAACACCACCAAAATCGCGATAAGTAAAAGTCCAAAAGAGAAAGAGGAAGGGTCAGCATTGACTGTTTTCAGGTTTCGGAGATTTGAGAGACAGGTGCTTGACCTACGGATTCACGAAAGTGCGAAGTCCAATCTCCCGAAGTACAAGGGGGGAAATTCTTGAATTTGTTGTGGGTGTAGATTTCCTGAAGGGGAAATAGGAGAGCCATTCTGAAAGCTCTTCGGGCCAGTGGATAAGGAAAGATCCTGTGTTGACGTGGACCTTCCGACCTGCAGGTTGTGGAGGGGGTGTGCATCATCATGGCGTCACCCATTGTACTATAAATATGTCACATTGGAGTGAATAATTAAGTGTTGGCTAGTGATCCTTTTCCACCATGTTGTTGTTCTTGTTTATGGTTTATCAAAACCTTTGCGCTTGAATGATAAATCTCTTCGGTTTCTTGTGATTGATTACTTCTGTGTTTTCTTGCGATTGATTACTTCTACATTTTCTTTTGATTGATTATATCTAAGTTTTCTTGTGATTGATTATCTCAGTGTTTGAATGATTAATCTCTAAAGGGTTAACTCCGATTCCTTGGCTCCTTGCAAGAGGGGAAAATCGTTTTTCTTTCTAGCAAATCTGGGGGACTCGTACCCACCTTTTAACTGTTCTCCTTACCTCAGAAAAAGTTGTTTTATCAACAACGATTTGCTTGGATAATTTCTTTACAAAGGAAGCGCCCCTGGGCGTTTTTCTTGGAGTTTTTACACAACATTTACACCACGATTTATGGCATATTAAACAACCTTTTCACCCCACGATTTTCTGGGCTATTTACCCAGTTTGAGATAGCGAATTCACCCAGCCTTTACCACTGTGATTTGATTACTTTTGAATAGCATTTGATATGATATGGCTGCGAATTTATATGGCTACGAATTTATATATGGCTGCAAATTATGATATGGCTGCGAATTTATATGGATGCGAATTTATATATGGCTGCGAATTTATATATGGCTGCAAATTTATGATATGGCTGCGAATATATGCATATGTCTACGTTTTTTTTGATAAAACATAGCAAATTTAATAATTCTGAGTTTAGCATGGAACCCCAGGCAATATCAATTCTAGACAAACGTTTATGAATGGATAGCGATATAATATTGATGACAGTAAATATTAATAGAGAACGATTTGATTGTTGACAATATTTATTAATGGACAACGATATGTTGAATGTTGATTTATTATTAATAGATAGCCCATGGTTTTATTGTTGATTTATTATTAATATATAGCACATGGTTAGACCGTATTAATGGACATGGTTAGACAACATTAATAACACATGATTTTATTAAAGGACTGCGATTTTTGGACTGCTATATTTTTAATTGACAGAAAATGATGTATATTCTAATATGATGTGATTTCTGTTTTGTATATTCTAACCTCTGAAAAAGATTATCATTCTAAAAAGATGCGATTTCTGTTTTGTATATTAACTTCATCAAACTTATCGTCATTTGAGCTCTTTAGTAATAATTTAATCGAATGTAGGACACCTCAATTTTAAAAAGATATGGTTTCAGTGGTGGTCGTGATCCTTACTACAATTAGATTTATTGTTTTTATATGTCAATGGTTTTATACATACGCCTTATGAGTTATGTAAACAATAATTTTTTTTTTTTTTTTGTATAGCAATTGCTCATTTATCCGTCTTACTTATCAGTAATAGTAATAGAATAATGGCTTAATTGATTTGGTAATAGATTACTTGATTAATTGCAATGATAATAGTTCTCTCATTCGCACTCAGACATAATGATTAATAGTTAATGGTTTATGGTTTATGGTTTATTGGGGTAATACTTTAATAGCTTGCGCAAGATTAATGATTGAGGGTTTAATAGCTTTATTAGCTAAAATGATTAATATTTTAATAGTTAATTGGTTACTAGGCACCTTGTGCCTTAAGTTGAAGTTTAAATGGTGGTTGGTCATAGTTGTTACACCACACATGTTTTCCTTGTAGAAAACAAGAAATCCTTCGGTTAGTTGCGCATTTTAATTTTGAGTGATGTCAACTTGCGTCTTATCGACTTGATGCTGGGGTGCTTGGGTATAGTCTTTGTGTATTTATTGACAGATAATTCGGTCTCCTAGCGTGCAGTATTTATCTTGGGTTAAAGGTCTAGATAGGTTATGTTGCGCCATGGTTACATTCACGCATATCTCCTTGTGACGACATTATTCCTAACGAGGGGATCATTGCGTGCCCTAATGGATAGATGCGAATGATAACCTGGCCAGAGTCTTATGCTTCCCGAGGTGGGCGTATTATTCATTGTAATTGATGTTGGTACTTGGTTCTGTAATGCTTTAATGCATTTGGTTTTGCGCGCCATATAGGTTTCTAGTTACTGGTCGTCGAAGCCGTTGTGTCAGGTTGTTGATGTTGTCCTTTAACTTGTAGGCATTGTCTTGTTTTTGTCGGGTGGGTAGCCATTTTTATCTATCCATTGATTACCGTATGTTTCATCCAGTTTCATGATGTGCTAGTGTGCTGGTTCGTTGTTGTTTGTCACCAGGATGCGTAAGTTGTGTTCGTTGTCAAGTTGTGTTGATTAATTGTTGCTGTTGATTGCCCTCTGGCTTAAAATAAAAAATAAAAATAATTTTTTTTCTTTGCGTTGCATGTAGTCGTAACGACGGGGTTTGTTACATATGGTATCCGAGCTAGTTCGACCCACGAATTGGGATCACTATGGATTCCATTGATTAGATATTTGATTGTAATGTTTCTAATTAAACTGATTTGTATTTGTGTAGGTAATCATGGTTAGAGGCTGCCGCGGAGGTAGACGATGGTGTGCTAGAGGAGGAGGCGTGACGCATCTAGTAACATCCACGCCCGAGGGGTCTAACCCCCAGGGAGACAAACAAGATGTTGGGAAGGAACAAATAGCTATGGGTGATGTGGTTTGCCTAATGAGGTCTTTTCAACGGATGTTTGAAGCACTGATCAACCATTTGGATAGAGCTGAGGCCAGGGCGTCGACACCCCCTGAGGGTCCACCACGTGCTCCGGTCGATACTGGTAGCATTCGCCGTGAACTCGAGAAGTTCAAATTTCCCAAGTTCTTTGGTGCCCTGAATGGCGCAGCTACCAAGGCATGGTTGGAGAATATGGGGATGTGATTTTCACTTCGCGACTATACCTCCAACATGAAGGTCCGCATGGCGGTCTTTCAACTGAAGTGAAGAACTCTTCTATGGTGGAAGACGCTCCTGTTGCAATTGAACATGGCCATAGAAGACGTGTCATAGGAACTGTTCGAGGAATGGTTCCGAGAGAGGTATCTATTGGAGGAATTCATTAAGTGTCAACTCAATGAGTTCAACCCTTTGAGACAAGGAGGTCGTACGGTGCCCAAGTACGAGGCTCATTTTATGGAGCTTTTTCGGTATGCTCCGCACATGAATACCAAGAAACTTAAGGTCAACAGGTTCGTGTTTGGCCTTAATGTCAAAATTCGTGTAAAGGTTATGATTATGATGCCTCAAACCTTTCATGATGATATTCAGAAGGCCCTCATAGCAGAGGAGGATCTTATCAGTGGGGGTTAGAGCAGAACTCTAGCGAGACGAGCGAGGCAGGTGTCATCTGGTGTGCAACAGCATCAGACAACAGCTAGACATACACCAGGATATCATGGCTTCCAGCGAGGATCCACTTTCACTACACCTTGACGACCTGTGCCTCAACAACAGACTCCTTATAGAGAACCACAACAACATTGACTACAACAACAACAGTTTAGTCCTATTCAACAGAAAATACCAAGGTTCCATGCCGGTGGGACGTCATATTCTACTTCGGCTACCAGGAGTACTGGATCGAAGAAAGGGTGTTGGACATGTGTGGAGCCACATTACCAGCATGAATGCCCAGTGGAGAGGACTAGAGCATCTGGATCAGCCAGAACCACTACCATGGGGGATTTGGGCAAGGCCCATCAGATTCATGCAACGGTGGATAAGCGCCAGGCAGAGCACTAGTCGACCGTGATAGAGAGTTTCATTTCATTTCGTCGTCAAGTTGTGTTGATTAAATTTTGTCATTGATTGCCTTCTGGATTAAAATAAAAAATAAAAATAAAATTTTTGCTTTGCAACGCATGTAGTCGTAACGACGAGGTTCGTTACATATGGTATCCGAGCCGATTCGACCCACGACTTGGGATCACTACAGATTCTGTTGATTATATAATTGATTGTAATGTTGCTAATTAAACTGATTATTATTCATGCAGGTAATCATGGTTAAAGGTCGCCATGGAGGCAGATGATGGGGTGCTAGGGGAGGATGCATGACGCCTCCAGTAGCATCCACGCCCGAGGGGCTTAACCCCCAGGGAGACGAACAAGTTGTTGGACAGGAAATAATAGCTGTGGGTGATGTGGTTGGGCTGATGAGGTCTTTTCAGTGGATGTATGAAGCACTGATCAACCGTTTGGACAGAGAAGAGGCCAGAGCACCGACACGCCCCGAGGGTCAACCACGCGCTCCGGTCGGTACTGGTAGCATTCACTGCGAACTCGAGAAGGTCAAATTTCCTGAGTTATTTTGTGCCCCGGACGATGTAGGTGTCGAGGCATGGTTGGAGAATATGGCGATGTGATTTTCACTTCGCGATTGTACCTCCAACATGAAAGTTCACATGGTGGTATTTCAACTGAAGGGAAGCACTCTTCTATGGTGAAAGACACTCCTGCCACAATTGAACATGGCCATTGAAGATGTGTCATGGGAACTGTTTGAGGAATGGTTCCGAGAGAGGTATCTATCGGAGGAATTCATTGAGCGTTAGCTCAACGAGTTCAATGACTTGTGACAGGGCGGCCATACGATGCCCAAGTATGAGACCCATTTTATGGAGCTTATTCGGTATGATCCGCACCTGAATACTGAGAAACTTAAGGTCAACAGGTTCGTGTTTGGACTTAATGTCAACATTCGTGCAAAGGTTAGGATTCTGATTCCTCCAACCTTGCATGATGCTGTTCATAAGGCCCTCATAGTAGAGGAGGATATTATCAGTGGGGGCCAGAGCAGGACTTTAGCGAGACCAGTAGGGAAGGTGTCATATGGTGCATAGAAACATCAGACAGTAGCTAGACATCCACCAGGATATCGTGGCTTCCATCGAGGATCCACTTTATCTACACCTCGATGAATAAATCCTCAACAACAGACTCCTTACAGAGCACCACAACAACGTGAACTACAACAAAATCAATTTAGGCCTATTCAGCAGAACAAACCAAGGTTCCAGGATGGTGGGCTGTCAACTTCTACTTTGGCTACTAGGAGTACTGGACTAAAGAAAGGGTGTTGGACATGTGGGGAGCCACATTACCAGCGTGACTACCCAGTGGAGAGGACTAGAGCATCTGGATCAGCCGAACCCACTATTGTGGGGGATTTGGGCAAGGCCCATCAGATTCATGCAATGGTGAATAACCGCCAGGCAGAGAACTAGTCGACCGTGCTAGAGACGTCAGGTATAGTCGCTGACCAAACCTTTAGTATTTTGATAGATCCAAGTGCTACATAGAGTTTCATTTCTGGTGCAGTGCTCAAAAGAATTAAGGTAAAGGCAGTTGGATAGGACAAGTTTAGCCTTGTAGAAATGGCTTCGGGAGCCAAATAGAAGGTTGGAGGGAAGGTTATGGGCTGTAGCCTTAACCTGGGAGCGTTTTTCACAAGGGACAACCTGTACGTCATGATATTAGTATCTTATGACGTTGTGATCGATATGGAATGGTTGGAATCAAATGAGGCGATACTCAATTGTAATATGAAACGATTGAGTTTGGTTGATGACAAGGGACAGAGATGCGTGATTGTAGGTCGGAACCAGGGAGTCTCCCTGAGGTTCATCTCTTCTTTGCAGTGATGGAAGAGCATGCGCAAGGGATGTAAGATTTATGCAATCCTTGTGTTAAATAAGAAGGGAGTAACAGAAGGTCTAGAACACCTTCTGGTGGTGAGAGAGTTTGTAGACGTCTTCCTTGAGGAGTTACCTGGGATGTCGTTGGAGAGGGAGTTGGAATTTACCATAGACCTAAAACCAGGGACTAAACCGATAGCAAGAACGCCTTATCGGATGTCGATCCTGGAGTTACAGGAGTTGAAAATGCAACTGAAGGAGTTGTTGGACCTAGGACTTATATGTCCAAGTGTGTTACCATGGGGTGTGCCTGTTATTTTCAAACAAAAGAAGGATGGGTCGTGGAGACTCTACATTGACGACCGTCAATTAAACAAGGCAACGATAAAGAATCAGTATCTGCTGCCAACGATTGATGATCTATTTGATCATATGAAGGGTGTGATGGTGTTTTCAAATATCGACTTGAGATCAAGGTATCACCAGTTATGGATCAAGGAGGATGACGTCCCTAAGACCGCCTTTAAGATGAGGTTTGGACATTAAGAGTTTAATGTTTTACCTTTTGGACTGAAAATCACCCCTGGATTATTTATGTGTTGGATGAATGGGGTGTTCCGAGAATACTTGGACAAGTTCATCCAAGTATTCATTAACGGTATTTTTATTTACTCTCGGACGTTGGAGGAACATGATGATCACTTGTGCTTGGTACTACAATGTCTGTGAGAGAACAAATTGTATGGGAAATTGTCTAAATGCTCATTTTATCAATTGAATATTCACTACTTAGGGCATGCCATCTCTAACGAAGGTATCGCTATGGATCCAACAAATTTCAAGGCTATTATGGAATTGCATGCGCCGACGAATGTCCCAGAAGTGTATATCTTCATGGGTTTAGTGGGATACTATTGACGGTTTGTCGAGGGTTTTTCGAAGATAGAAAATCTAATCATGAATTTGCATAAGAAGAACAAGAAGTTTGTTTGGATCGAGAATTGTGCAGAGGAATTTTGGAAGCTCAAAGAGCTGTTGACAACAACACCGATACTAAAATTCCCTGACATGGACACAGATTTCTTGGTATGCACTGACGCATCCAAGGAAGGCTTAGGAAGAGTCTTGATGTAAGACGATCGAGTGATCGCTTACATCTCGAGAAAGTTGAGAAGGCATGAGGATAACTATGCGACACACGATTTAGAGTTTTTATCCATTGTTTATTCCTTGAGAGTTTGGAGGCACTACCTTATTGGACGAAAATTTGAACTAAAAACAGACCACTGTGGACTACAACACATCTTTACGCAAAGCGACTTGAACACGCGACAACGTCGTTGGTCGAAATTGCTTAGCAAGTACGATTTCGAGATGAATTACATAAAGGGAATAGTGAACATAGTGTCTGATGTGTTGAGTTGGAGACCACACATATTTTCGGTGATGCCTCTTTAGAATAATCTACGTGAAAAGATTCTAACCTTACAACATGATGATGACTGGTACAAAGAGGTTAAGGATTTTATCAGACAAAACAAAATGATGGTACCAAAATTTGAAGGATTTACTTTAGACAACGATGAATTATTGATATTTAAAATTCAAATTTACGTACCACCCAACGACGAGTTGAGGAGTTTGATCCTAAACGAGGCTCACAAAATAGTATACATGGCTCATCCTGGAGTCACGAAGATGAGGGAAGACTTTAAACCTTTATTCTTCTGGAAAGGAATGAAGGCAGACCTAGTCAACTACGTGGAAAGATGTCTAGAATGTCAGCAGGTGAAGGATGAACATAGAAATCTAACAAGATTACTACAGCCACACGCGATTCTAGAATCGAAATGGGAGGTCATTTCGATGTATTTCATTGTTGGATTTCCACTAACAACAAGGAGACACGAATCGATATTCATGGTAGTAGACACTCTGATGAATATTTCTCATTTTATTTCTGTGCGTACGACATATCAGGCACCTAACATAGATAGAGCTTTCATCTGTGAGATTGTGAGGCTGCATGGTGTGCCTAAGAGGATTATATATAATAGAGGATCAATGTTTACAGTACGATAACCCAACTTAACTTTAGTACCACGTATCACCCGAAGACTGATGGGAAGACTGAATGAACAAACCAAATCTTGGAGGATATGTTGCACATGTACTTGATGGACTAACAAAAGTGTTGGTAAGAATTCTTTCCACTGGTAGAATTCACATATAACAACAGTTATCAAAGCACCATTATGATGGTGCCTTTCGAGTTTCTTTACGGGAGACCGTGTTGAATGCCTTTGAGTTGGGATCGACTTGAGGATAGGGCCCTGGTGGGACCAGAAGTGATCCAAGAAAATGAAGAACAAATGTAAACAATAAGACAACGGATCAAAGAAGCGCAGGATCGGCAGAAGAGTTATGCTGATGCGCACCATAGTTATGAGGTTGGCGATCAAGTATTCTTGCAGGTGAAACCGCATAAGAGTTCGATCAAGTTTGGAAAGGGTGCTAAAATGTCTCCTAGGTTCATGGGACCTTTCACGATTGTGGAAAATAAAGGGACCGTGGCCTATCGACTAGCCTTGCCTGATTCTTTGAGGCGTATGCATGATGTTTTTCACGTATATGTTTTGAGACATTATATTTGTGATCCTACACATGTTATTGGCATGAGTTCCTTACAGGTATCTGATGAGGGTGTGCTCACGGTTGATCCAATCCGCATCTTGGACCATTTCATTTGACAGCTACGATGTCGAACAATAGATCAGGTCAAGGTCCAGTGGGACATCTATAGTTCACACTCGGCGACCGGGGAGGACACATATGATATGCGCCAACAATTTCCATTTTTGTTTGATAGATAGACTTATGATACTGTGATACACTTTATTTTGGAACTTATATACTGTGAAACTTTGGGACAAAGTTTAAACCAGGAGGGGGTGTATGTAAAATCCCGCTCTTGCACGCACTGAGCGAACTTATTCTTTGAGGACACTTGCGTGCAAGTGATCCAACTTATTATACTATTGGTCGTTTTGATTATGATTATGAGATATTATGGATTTGATGATATGTTAGTTTGTTGTATTTACATAGACATGTGCTATTGACTGGGTTCTCCTTAGTGTGTAGGAC
>JASDQU010739810.1:200794-215472 GCA_032191745.1 Picea mariana | reverse complement strand
AATGAATTATGTGATAAGTAAAGTTTAATGCCTAATTTTTCCCTTAAGAACTGTCGCCAAGCCTAGTGAATTAAAAACCTAGGTCTGAGTAGAGCCTTAGAACAAAAAAAAAACAACTAATTAGACGTATAACCAGATTAAAGTGGAAATTTTAATTCACTAAGGTTCTTTTATAAAATTTTAATTCACTAAGATTCTTTTTTTAAAATTTCAATTCACTAAAGGTTCTTTTATAACTAATAAGAGAAATTCAAACTTTAATTATAAAAGTAAGAAAAAAGAAAAAGGAAATTATAATGAAGGATTAAATTTATAAAAAGAGTAAATGGTTGTTTATCTAGACTACTAATTCTGAACTTAGTTATAAAAAGGGGAAACTTAAAAGAAAATGAAACTTAAAGAAAAAGTGAAACTTAAAAAAAGGGGAAAGTTAAAGAAAAAGATGAATGTCTAACTTAGTAAGGAATCTAGCCTTTGGAACTTTCTATTAATGAACTCAACTAGGAATTAAGTAAGGCGTAAGTCATTTAAGAACTGTAAGGGAATATTGGGACACAAAGGCGTTTTTTTAGGAATGCTCTTGGTGGGTGAGGGAAATAAGAGTATTTAATTAATTAATAAAATTGATTTTTTGGTGCAACTAGGGGATCAAGTGACATGTTTATGGGGGAGGTTTTTCGAAATTAATTAAATGAAAAAGGAATTTAATGAGAATTTGGGAAACTAATAACTTGAAAACTCTATAAAAGAGATGGTAGAGGAGAAGTATGAATCACATATTTTTGCGTAACGTTACGCTACTGAAAGTTTATCTCGACTGAACTTCTCTTGTGGGAGTTGGGATAACCAACTCGGGTAATGAGTGGTAGTTCAACCTTGTGAGAAGAGCTGGGTGCTAACATTCTCTGGTATTGTGTGTGTGGTCCCTTTGTGGCTCGGGGGGTTTAGGGGGAAGAAGAGTACCCCTAGCATTGGCTGGGAGGTACCGGTGAGGTCACATCGGTTAGCAAGCGGTAGTTGAACAGAGCGCACACAAGACAACGACTCAGAGCCTTCGCATTTGGCTACAATACGCATGTGTATATTTGTATTGAATGGTAGTTTCAATATTTTTCCCGCGCCTCCAGTAATGTTTTTCTAATTTGTTAAAGTTTATGTTTAATCAACTAAACACTATCCAAAGATTTCATTTTTATCGTTCAACAAATTGTCTTGTTGAGCTCAACGTTTTATGATCAGAAAACTTAAAGTCATCCCAGCCTTATGCTCACTATATTTGAATTGATTTCCCATGGAGAACCCAAACTCTGATTGCAATGACTTCTCTGTGTTGTTTTTATTGGTTTAATATGAAGAAAAATTGTGTTTTTATCTTCTGTCCCTTATCATTTAAGTTATTAGTCTGTGCCTGAGAAGTCGTCCAGGGGCCTAATCGACTATCTTCACTTCTGTGTTTAAGACTGAGATTCAAATGCCCTACTTTCCTGTGCGTGGATAATAAGTGAAGGATAATTTTTTTCCCAACTATCTATCCCTTACTTATCTCTACGTTTTTCTCTTATGATTAAACTCTGATTAAACTCTACGTCTTGATTGATTAAACTACGATTATACTCCATGTTTTTAATTGTTTAAACTCTAATAAACCTCTGCGCTTGAATGATAAATCTCTGCGATTTCTTGTGATTGATTACTTCTGCGTTTTCTTGCGATTGATTACTTCTGCGTTTTCTTGTGATTGATTATCTCTGAGTTTTCTTGTGATTTTTATCTCGCGGTGTTTGAATGATTAATATCTGAAGGATTAACTCCGATTGCTTGGCTCCTTGCAAGAGGGGAAAATTGTTTTTCTTTCCAGCAAATCGGGGGGACTCGTACCCACCTTTTACTTGTTCTCCTTACCTTAGAAAAACTCGAGTTATCAACAACGAATTGCTTGGAGAATTTCCCAACAAAGGTAGCGCCCATGGGCATTTTTCTTGGACTTTTTACATAACATTTACACCATGTTTCATGGCATATTAAACAACCTTTTCACCCCACGATTTTCTAGGTGATTTACCCAGTTTGACACAACGAATTACCATTGCGATTTTATTACTTTTGCATAGCATTTGATATGATATGGCTGCGAATTTATATGGCTGAAAATTTATATATGGCTGCGAATTATGATATGGCTGCAAATTTATATATGGATGCGAATTTATATATGGCTGCGAATTTATGATATGGCTGCACATTTATTATGTCTGTGAATTTATGCATATGTATGCATTTTTTTTTGATAAAGCGCAACGCATTTAATAATTCTGAGTTTAGCATGGAACCCCAGGCAATATCAATTCTAGACAGATGTTTATCAATGGATAACGATATAATATTGATGACAATAAATATTAATAGACAACGATTTGATTGTTGACAATATTTATTAATGGACAATGATCTGTTGAATGTTGATTTATTATTAATCGATAGCCCATGGTTTTATTGTTGATTTGTTATTAATAGATAACACATGGTTAGACCGCATTAATGGACATGGTTAGACAACATTAATAACACATGATTTTATTAATGGAGTGCGATTTCTGGACTACTATATTTTTAACTGACAGAAAATGATGTATATTCTAAGATGATGCGATTTCTGTTTTGTATATTCTAACCTCTGAAAAAGATTATCATTCTAAAAAAATGCGATTTCTTTATATTATTCTAAAAATATTATACTATTTTTAAATGGCATAAAATGATGTATATTCTAAAAAGATGCGATTTCTATTTTGTATATTAACTTCATCAAAGTTATCGTCATTCGAGCTCTTTAGTAGTAATTTAATCGAATGTAGGACACATCAGTTTTAAAAAGATATAGTTTCAATGATGGTCGTGATCCTTACTAGAATTAGATTTATTGTTTTTATATGGCAATGGTTTTATACATATGTCTTATGAATTATGAAAACAATAGATTAATTTGTTTTTTTTTATATAGCAATTGTTCATTTATCCGTCTTACTTATCAGTCCTTTAACTTCTGCCACCATAAATTAAATGCTGCGATGGTAATAAAATAATGGCTTAATTGCTTTGGTAATAGATTACTTGATTAATTGCAATGATAATAGTTCACTCATTCACACTTAGACACAATGATTAACAATTAATGGTTTATGTTTGATTGGGGTAATAGTTTTATAGCTTGCGCAAGATTAATGGTTGAGGGTTTAATAGTTTTATTAGCTAAAATGATTAATAGTTTAACAACTAATTGGTTACTATGCAACTTGTGCCTTAAGTCGAAGTGTAAATGGTGGTTGGTCATAGTTGTTACACTACACATGTTTTCCTTGTAGAAAACAAGAAATCCGTCAGTTAGTTGCGCATTTTAATTTTGAGTGATGTCACCTTGCGTCTTGTCGACTTGATGCTGGGGTGCTTGGGTATAGTCTTCGTGTATTTATTGACCGATAATTTGGTCTCCTAGCACGAGGGATTTGGATTGGGTTTAAGGTCTAGATAGGTTATGTTGCGCCATGGTTACTGTCACGCCTATCTCCTTATGACAACATGATTCCTGATGAAAGGATCATTGTGCACCCTAAAGCATAGATGCAAATGATATCCTGGTTGGATTTTTGTGCTTCCCGAGGTGGGTGTATTGTTCGTTGTAATTGATGCTGGTGCTTGGTTCTGTAACGCCTTAAGGCATTTGGTTTTGCACTCCGTAGAGGTTTCTAGTTACTGGTCGTTGAAGCTGTTGTGTCAGGTTGTTGATGTTGACCTTTAACTTGTAGGTGTTGTCTTGTTTGTGTCAGGTGGGTAGCCATTTGTATCTGTGCATTGATTATCACATGTTTCATCCAGTTGTATGATGTGCTAGTGTGCTAGGTCGTTGTTGTCTGTCGCTTGAATGCGTAAGTTGTGTTCGTTGTCAAGTTGTGTTGATNGTTGTCATTGATTTCCTTTCGTCTTAAAAAAAAAAAAGTTTTTTTTTGCTTTGCGTTGCATCCAGTCGTAACAAAAGGGGTTGTTACATATGGTATCAGAGCTAGTTCGACCCATGACTTGGGATCACTACGGATTTCATTGATTAGATATTTGATTGTAATGTTTCTAATTAAACTGATTTGTATTCGTGCAAGTAATCATGGTTAGAGGACGTCGCAGAGGGAGGCGACGTGGTGCTAGGGGAGGAGGCATGACACCTCCAGTAGCATCCATGCCTGAGAGGTCTAACCCCCAGAGAGATGAACAAGTTGTTGGGCAGGAAAAAATAGCTGTGAGTGATGTGGTTGGGATGATAAGGTATTTTCAGTGGATGTCTGAAGTACTAATCAACCGTTTGGATAGAGATGAGGAAAGGGCACCGACACCCCCTGAGGGTCCACTGCACGCTCTGGTCGGTATTGGTAGCATTCACTGCGAACTCGAGAAGGTGAAATTTCCCGAGTTCTTTTGTGCCCCAGACGATGTAACCGTCGAGGCATGGTTGGAGAATATGGCGATGTGATTTTCACTTCGCGACTATACATTCAACATGAAGGTCCGCATGGAGGTCTTTAAATTGAAGGGAAGCGCTCTTCTATGGTGGAAGACACTCCTGCTGCAATTGAACATGGCCATCAAAGACGTGTCATGGGAACAATTTGAAGAATGGTTCCGAGAGGTATCTATTGGAGGAATTCATTGAGCGTCATCTCAACGAGTTCAACACCTTGCGACATGGAGACCGTACAGTGCCCGAATAAGAGGCTCATTTTATGGAGATTCTTTGATCAGTTGAAGGGTGCGATGATGTTTTCAAATATTGACTTGAGATTAGGGTATCACCAATTACAGATCAAGGAGGATGATTTCCCTAAGACCGCCTTTAAGACGAGGTTTAGACATTAGGAGTTTATTGTTTTACCTTTTTGACTGACAAACGTCCCTGCAATATTTATGAGTTTGATGAACGAGGTGTTCCATGAATAATTGGACAATTTCATCCAAGTATTCATTGATGATATTTTTATTTACTCTCGGACGTTGGAGTATCATGATGAGCACTTGCGCTTGGTACTACAGTGTTTGCGAGAGAACAAATTGTATGAGAAATTGTCTAAATTCTCATTTTATCAATCGAAGATTCACTACTTAAGGAATGTCATCTCCGACGAAGGTAACACTGTGGATCCAACAAAGGTTTAGGCTATTATGGAATGGCCCATGCTGACAAATGTCCTGGAAGTGCGTAGCTTCATGGGTTTAGCGGGATACTATCGACGGTTCGTCGAGGGTTTTTCAAAGATAACAAATCCGATCATGGATTTACAGAAGAAGAACAAGAATTTTTTTTGGACTGAAAAATGCGTGGAGGCATTTCAGAAGATCAAAGAGCTGTTGACGACAACATTGATACTAAAATTCCCTGACATGGACGTAGACTTCTTGGTATGCATTGATGCATCCAAGGAAGGCTTAGGCAAAGTCTTGATGCAAGACGGTCGAGTGATCACTTACATCTCGAGAAAGTTGAGAAGGCACGAGGAGAACTATGTGACACACAATTTGCAGTTGTTAGCCATTGTTTATGCCTTGGGAGTTTGGAGTCACTACCTTATTGTATGGGAATTTGAACTAAAAACGGACCACTGTGGACTACAACACATCTTTACGCAAAGCGACTTGAACGCGCGACAACAACGTTGATCAAAATTTCTTTGCAAGTACGATTTTGAGATTACTTACATAAAGGGAATAATGAATAGAGTGGCTGATGCATTGAGTTAGAGACCACACATATTTTCAGTGATGCCTCTTCAGACGAATCTATGTGAAAATATTCTAACCTTACAATGCGATTATGATTGGTACAAAGAGGTCAAGGATTTTATCAGACAAAACACAATGATGGTACCAAAATTTGAAGGATTTAATTTGGACAACGATGGATGATTGATATTTAAAAGTTGAATTTATGTACCACCCAACGACAAGTTGAGGATTTTGATCCTAAATGAGGCTCATAGAGAAGTATACATGGCTCATCCCGGAGTCATGAAGATGAGGGCAGACCTTAAACCCTTTTTCTTCTGGAAAGGAATGATGGCGTACATAGTCAACTACATGGAAACATGTCTAGAATGTCAGTAGGTGAAGGTTAAACATAGACATCCGACAGGATTACTACAGGCACACATGATTCCAGAATCAAAATGGGAGGTTATTTCAATGGATTTCATTGTTGTAATTCCATTGACGACAAGGAGACATGACTCGATATTCGTTGTAGTCGACACTCTGACGAAGAGTGCTTATTTTATTTCTGTGTGTATGACATATCATGCACCTTACATAGCTATAGTTTTCATCAGTGAGATTGTGAGGCTGCATGGCGTGCCTAAGAGTATTATATCCGATAGAGGATCAATGTTTACATGATGATTTTGGACTAGTTTCCAAGAGGCCTTGGGGACCCAACTTAACTTTAATACCGGGTATCACCTGGAGATAGATGGGCAGACCGAATGAAGAAACCAAATATTGGAGGATATGTTGCGCATGTACATGATTGACAACATAAGCGTTGGGAAGAATTCTTTCCATTGGTAGAATTCACATATAACAACAGTTATCAAAGAACCATTACGATGGCGCCTTTTGAGTTTATTTACGGGCGACCGTGTCAGATGCCTTTGAGTTGGGATCAACTTGAGGATAGGGTCTTGGTGGGACCATAAGTGATTCAAGAAATGGAATATCAAATGCAAACAATAAGACAAAGGATCAAAGAAGCGCAGGATTGACAGAAGAGTTATGCCGATGCACACTGTGTCGATCATAGTTACAAGGTCGACGATCGAGTCTTCTTACGGGTGAAACCGCATAAGAGTTCGATCAAGTTTGGAAAGGGTGATAAAATATCTCTTAGGTTCATGGGACCTTTCTATATTGTGGAAAATAAGGGGCCCGTGGCCTATCGACTAGCCTTGCTTGATTCTTTGAGGCGTATGCACGATGTTTTTCACGTATCTGTTTTGAGACATTATATTAGTGATCCTACACATGTTATTGACATGAGTTCCTTGTAGGTATATGATGAGGGTGCACTCACAACTGAGCCAATCCATATCCTGGACCATCACATTCGACAACTACGACATCGAACAGTAGATCGAGTCAAGGTCTAGTGGGACAACTATAGTCCGCACTCAGTGACCTGGGAGGACACATATGCACCATCAATTTCCATTTTTGTTTGATATATAGACTTATGATACTGTGATACACTTTATTTCGACACTTATATACTGTGAAACTTTAGGACGAAGTTTAAACCAAGAGGGGGTGTATGTAACATCCCTCTCTTGCGCGCACTCAACGAACTTATTCTTTGAGGACACTTGCATGCAAGTGATTTGGGTTATTATACTATTGGTCATTTTTATTATGATTATGAGATATTATGGATTTGATGATATGTTATTTTGTTGTATTTACATAAACATGTGCTATTGAGTGGGTTCTCCTGAGTGTGCAGGACTTTGGACATTGAGGATGCAGAGGCATCGATGATACCCCTTGGACTCCGGATTGAGTTAGGGAGTGGAATTTTGGGTATGAATGTTCTTAATGTGACATATGTACATATGATTAGATATTACGATGAATGAGTATTATTGCTGACATGACTCCAGGGGTTTGACGTCTACCAAATTTAGTCAAGAGGTGAGTGGCACCCTTCAAACACATAGTGCGTCTTGAAGGGCACATCACGCAAGGAAAATGGAAAGAGGCGAGTGGCTCCCTTGGAGCACATAGTGTGGTTTGAAGGGCACGTCGCACAAGGAAAGAAGAAAGAGGAGAGTAGCACTCTTGGAGCACATAGTGCGTCCTGAAGGGCACGTCGTGATTTTAACTGGTAAGTGAATAAACCTAGTCGGCCTTAATATGAATGATGTGATAAGTAAAGTTTAATGACTAATTTTTCCCTTAACAACTGTCACCAAGCCTAGTGAATTAAAAACCTAGGTCTGAGTATAACCTTAGAACAAAAACAAACAAACAACTAATTAGACGTATAACCAGATTAAAGTGGAAATTTTAATTCACTAAGGTTCTTTTATAAAATTTTAATTCACTAAGATTCTTTTTATAAAATTTCAATTCACTAAAGGTTCTTTTATAACTAATAAGAGAAATTCAAACTTTAATTATTAAAGTAAAAAAAAAGAAAAAGGAAATTATAATGGAGGATTAAATTTATAAAAAGAGTAAATGGTTGTTTATCTAGACTACTAATTCTGAACTTAGTTATAAAAAGGGGAAACTTAAAAGAAAAGGAAACTTAAAGAAAAAGTGAAACTTAAAAAAAGGGGAAACTTAAAGAAAAAGATGAATGTCTAACTTAGTAAGGAATCTAGCCTTTGGAACTTTCTATTAATGAACTCAACTAGGAATTAAGTAAGGCGTAAGTCATTTAAGAATAGTAAGGGAATATTGGGACACCAAAGAGCATTTTTGGGAATGCTCTTAGTGGATGAGGGAAATAGGAGTAATTAATTAATTAATAAAATTGATTTTCAGGTGCAACTAGGGGCCGTGCGACATGTGTACGGGGGAGGTTTTTCGAAATTAATTAAATGAAAAAGGAATTTAATGAGAATTTGGGAAACTGATTACTTGAAAAATCTATAAAAGAGATGGCGGAGGAGGAGGAGTATGAATCACATCTTTTTGCGTAACGTTATGCTGCTGAAATTTTATCTTGACTGAACTTCTCTTTTGGGAGTTGGGACACCCAATTCGAGTAATGAGTGGTAGCTCGACTCTACGAGGCGAGATGGATGAGAGAATTCTCTGGTATTGTGTGCATGGCCCCTTTGTAGCTTGGGGGGCTCAGGGGGAAGAAGAGTACCCCTAGCATTGGATGAGAGGTACCGGTGAGGTCACATCGGTCAGCAAGCGGGAGCTGGGTGGAGCGCGCGTAAGACAATGACTCAGAGCCTTCACATTTGGATATGGTATGCATGTGTATATTTGTATTGAATGATAGTTTAAATATTTTTCCTGCGCCTCCGCAATGTACTTCTACTGTGTTAAAGTTTATGTTTAATCAACTTAAAACTATCCAGAGATTTCATTTCTATCTTTCAAAAAATTGTCTTGTTGAGCCCAACATTTTATGATCACAGAAATTAAAGTCATCCCAGCCGTATTCTTGCTGTATTTGAATTGATTTCTCATGGATAACCCAAACTCTGATTGCAATGACTTCATTGCGTTGTTTTTATTGGTTTAATACAGAGAAAAATTGTGTTTTTATCTTTTGTTCCTTATCCTTTAAGTTATTAGTCTGTGCCTGAGAAGTTGGCCAGGAGCCTAATCGACTGTCTTCACTCTGGTGTTTAAGACTGAGATTCAAATGCCCTGCTTTCCTGTGCATGGATAATAAGTGAAGGATGAATTTTCTCCCAACTATGTATCCCTTACTTATCTTTTCATTTTTCTCTTATGATTAAACTCTGCATCTTGATTGATTAAACTCCAATTATACTCTATGTTTTTAATTGTTTAAACTCTGATAAACCTCTGTGCTTGAATCATAAATCTCTATGGTTTCTTGTGATTGATTACTTCTATGTTTTCTTGCAATTGATTACTTCTGCATTTTCTTTTGATTGATTATCTATGAGGTTTCTTGTGATTGATTATCTTGGCCTTTGAATGATTAATATCTTAAGGATTAACTCTGATTCCTTGGCTCCTTGCAAGAGGGGAAAATCATTTTTCTTTCCAACAAATCTAGGGGACTCGTACCCACATTTTACCCATTCTCCTTACCTCAGAAAAAGTCGAGTTATCAACATCAAATTGCTTGGAGAATTGCCCAACAAAGGTAGCGCCCTTGAGTGTTTTTCTTGGAGTTTTTACACAACATTTAATCCATGATTTATGGCATATTAAACATTCTTTTCACCCCATGATTTTCTGGGCGATTTACCTAGTTTGACATAGCGAATTCACCCATCCTTTACCACTACGATTTGATTACTTTTGAACAGCATTTGATATGATATGGCTGCGAATTATGATATGGATACGAATTTATATGGATGTGAATTTATACATGGTTGCGAATTTATTACGTTTGCGAATTTATGCACATGTTTGTATTTTTTTTGATAAAACACAACGAATTTAATAATTTTGAGTTTAGCATGGAACCCTAGGAAATTTCAATTCTAGACAGACATTTATCAATGGATAGAGATATAATATTGATGACAATAAATATTAATAGACAATGATTTGATTGTTGACAATATTTATTAATGGACAACGATCTGTTGAATGTTGATTTATTATTAATAGATAGCCCATGGTTTTATTGTTGAATTATTATTAATAGATAACACATGGTTAGACCGCATTAATGGACATGGTTAGACAACATTAATAGTGCATGATTTTATTAATGGACTGCAATTTCTGGAAAGCTATATTTTTAACTAACAAAAAATGATGTATATTCTAAGATGATGCGATTTCTGTTTTGTATATTTTAACCTATGAAAAAGATTATCATTCTAAAAAGATACGATTTATTTATATTATTCTAAAAAGATTATGCTATTTTTAAATGACAAAAAATGATGTATATTCTAAAAGATGCGATTTCTGTTTTGTATATTAACTCCATCAAACTTATCGTCATTCGAGCTCTTTAGTAGTAATTTAATCGAATGTAGGACACATCAGATTTAAAAAGATATGGTTTCAATGATGGTCGTGATCCTTATTAAAATTAGATTTATTGTTTTTATATGTCAATGGTTTTATACATATGTCTTATGACTTATGCAAACAATATATTAATTGTTTTTTTTTTCATATAGCAATTGTTCATTTATCCATCTTACTTATCAGTCCTTTAACTTCTGCCACCATAGATTAAATTTTATGATGGTAATAGAATAATGGCTTAATTTCTTTAGTAATAGATTACTTGATTAATTTAAATGATAATCGTTCACTCATTCACACTTAGACATAATGATTAAAAATTAATGGTTTATGGTTTATTGGGGTTATAGTTTAATAGCTTGCACAAGATTAATGGTTGAGGGTTTAATAGTTTTATTAGCTAAAATGATTAATAGTTTAACAATTAATTGGTTACTATGCGCCTTGTGCCTTAAGTCAAAGTGTAAATGGTGGTTGTTCATAGTTGTTACACCACACATGTTTTCCTTGTAGAAAATAAGAAATCCTTCGGTTAGTTGCACATTTTAATTTTGAGTGATGTCACCTTGCGTCTTGTTGAAATGATGCCGGGGTGCTTGGGTATAGTCTTCATGTATTTATTGACAGATAATTCAGTCTCCTAGTGTGAGAGATTTGGATTGGGTTAAAAGTCTATATAGGTTATGTTGCGCCATGGTTACTTTCACGCCTATCGCCTTGTGACGACATGATTCTCGACAAAGGGATCATTGCGCGCCTTGATGGATAGATGCGAATGATAACCTGGATGGAGTCTTGTGCTTCTCAAGGTGGGTGTATTGTTCATTGTAATTGATATTGGTACTTGGTTCTGTAACACCTTAATGCGTTTGGTTTTGTGCGCCGTAGAGTTTTCTAGTTACTGGTCATTGAAGTCATTCTGTCAGGTTGTTGATGTTGTCCTTTAACTTGTAGGCATTGTCTTGCTTGTGTCAGGTGGGTAGCCGTTTTTATCTGTCCATTGATTATCACATGTTTCGTCCAATTGCATGATGTGCTAGTGTTCTGGTTCGTTGTTGTCTGTCGCCTAAATGCGTAAGTTGTGTTCGTCGTCAAGTTTTGTTGATTTCCTTCTGGCTTAAAATAAAAAAAAAAGATATTTTTTATTTGCGTTGCATGTAGTTGTAACGACGAGGGTCGTTACAGAAGCCATTCTCAAGAAACAATAACATATCTAAGGAAATCCTAGATCTAATACATTCAGATGTTTGCGGTCAAATGCTAGTCAAATATCTAGGAGGTTCCCTTTATCATGTAATATTCATATATGATTACTCAAGAAATAATTGGTTGTATCTACTAAAGAAAAAGGATGAAGTTTTCAACAAGTTTCAAGAATTCAAAGTAGAAATAGAAAACCTCACAAGCAAGAAAATCAAGATTTTAAGAACAGATAATGGAGGAGAATAATCATCCAAGGAATTTGTTGCCTTTTGCAAATCAACAAGGATTAGGAGGGAGCTAACCGTTCCTCATAATACTCAACAAAATTCTCCAGTAGAATGGAAGAATAGATCCATTGAGGAAACTGTGAAGGCACTAATGAATGATCAAGGTTTGTCCATTTATTTATGGGGAGAAGCAGCCATGACAAAAATATATGTTCAGAACAAATGTACCCACCACATATTGAAGGATATGTCTCCAGAAGAAGCCTTCTTAGGAAATAAACCCAATGTGGAACACTTAAGAATCTTTGGGTGCCCTGTTTACATTCATATCCTCAAGGATAAAAGGAAGAAATTAGAACCCTTAGGAAAGAAGGGCATATTTGTTGGATATAGTGAATCATCCAAAGCCTACATAAGCTATATCCCATAACAACATAAATATGAAGTCAATAGAGACATGACCTTCAATGAGAAGATGGCTTTCAAGAAATCTATAAAAGAATCCATAGAAGAAGAAGAATATAAAAATCTTAAAGAAGAAAGCATGCATCTTCTAGAAAGTCAAAATGAAGAACCAGAACAACTTGATCATCTAATGCAACCATGTGAACCTATTGAACCAGTCACTGTACCCAAAACTAGAAAATTTCCATCGTAGCTTGAAGCTACTCTACAAGAAGAAGAAAGACTCAAAGCCCCAAGTGACACCTTCAGAGAAAGAAAAAAGCCGAAAATATTCTCCATCTATGCAACATCTATGACAAATCTTATAAATGAAGAACCCACCACATTTGAAGAAGCAGCTCAGAAGAAACAATGGAAAGAAGCCATGACATAAGAACACCAGTCTATCATGAAAAATGACGTACGGGAAATCATGCCTAGACCCAAAGAAAAATTAGTGGTAACTTCAAAATGGGTCTATAAGATCAAACACACAACAAACACAAGCGTGGAAAAATACAAGGCAAGATTCGTATAGAGGGTTCTCTCAGAAGGAGGGAGAATATTACGACGAAACCTTTTCTCATGTTGCCAAATATACTTCTATTAGAGCCATTACATCTCTTTCTGCCTCCATGGGATGGAGTTTACATAAGATGGATTTAAAGACAACTTTCTGTTGGCATGTTTTTAGACAGAGGAAAGGTATGTGTGTTTGTCATTGATGGCGAAGATCAGCACGATCAGTAGCATAGTGATAATGGCAAGATCAACAGTGTAAGCTCAGAAGGAGGAAAACAGTCAAATCACAACAAAGGTTTCGTTTTAGAGTTTTGTAGATCGAGAAATCTAAAGGAAAGAGGTTCAAACTCACGATATGCGACATCACGATAAGATCTTGACCATTGATTCAAGAAGGACATGTGGTGAAATCACGATATTACCTGGACTGTTGGTTCCATAGGACACATGGTGAAAGATCATTGTTTCACTGACTGGAACATCAAAGGAGCGAAGTGCTTGTTTGATTGGCGAGTGGTCATATTTCAAGGTCACATCGTCGAAGGCTTAAGGAAAGGAGCTAATNTTGATCAGGCATGAGGAAGGCTCATGAAGTGGCAAAATTGCGATAAGATCTGGATCATTGATCCAAGAGGGGAACGTGGTGATAGATTAGAGCACAACAAAATACTCAAGACGCAAAAGTGCGAAATGCATTTTCGAATAAGGCTGTGGTCACAACCAATGGTTACATCTGCGGAAGATGGAGGAAGAAGCTAGCGGTGTTAAGCTCCATCTCGGAGTCTTAGTGATCAAAACTTGGAGCATCAAGACCCTTCATCACAGGAATTTCAATATGCGAGATAAAGATGAGATCTGGACCATCGGATCATTGGATATCTCGACTGTTGATAAGGCTCGATGAAGTTTATAAGTTCGCGAAATATGAAGCGTTTTTTGGCGCAGCCTGTGGTCACCGCCGATGGTCATGTGAGAAAAAGAAGCTAGCGGTGCTAAGATCCATCTCGGAGTCTCGACGATCGTGACTTGGAGTGTCAAGATCCTTTATCACAGGAATTCCGAGATGCGAGATCACGAAATTCAAGTTCTGTTTAGCGCTCGGTCACAGCTAGTGGGCATATGAGATAAACGCAAAACCCTGCCGATTTAATGCAATGGTGCAGGTGAATTTGAATATGATCGGAGGGCTACTATTTCACTTCATAGTTAATTAATCAGTTATGATTCAGTTAGAAAAACAAATTCATGATTCTTGATCGGTTGGCGATTCAGTTGCTGAGACGTTTTTTCCCAAGAAGATTTGAGGTGTAACTGATGAGACGTGTGTGAATAAAAGGAGACATGAAGTGACTATGTAAGGTTGGCTATTATAACTGGAAAAATGTGATGAACAATAAGAAGAGTAAAATTAAAGGTTGGAGAGCTTGAGATAAAAGTTAGAGATGAGTAACAGTTGCTGAACAGATAGAAGCAAGAGCAGAATAGTAGAATAGCATGAAGCAGAGCAGAATAGCAGAATAGCATGAATCAGAGTAGAATTGCAGA